>OMLC01038560.1:7418-17757 GCA_900302585.1 Regalecus glesne
CAAGCGTGCCACAAACATCCAAAACTCCCTCAGTAATCAATTATTGATCCGAGTTTTGGCCGATATGACTGGAGACTCCCAATAGGTTATCTAAATATTCTCCATCCATCATCAACTACTTATCTGAAGCTGGGTCGTGATGGTATCGGTTCCAGCAGGAGACCCCAAACCTCCCTCTCCTGGCCACACCCACCAGTTTTGACTGGGGGGTCCTGAGGTGGTCCCAGGCCAGAGTGGAGATATAACCCCTCCACCTGGTCCTCAATCTACCCCGTGGCCTCCTCCCAGCAGGACGTGTCTGGAACACCTCCCTAGAGAGGAGACCGGGAGGCCTCCGGACTAGCTGCTGAACCTCCTCCACTGGCTCCTCTCTAGGTAGAGGAGCAGAGGGTCTACTCTGAGTCCCTCATGACGACTGAACCTCTCCCCCTGTCTCTAAGAGAGATGTCAGCCACCCTCCTGACAAAACCCATGTCAGCTGCTTGTATCAACAGTCTCATTCTTTAGGTCATGAAAAACATTTTCCTTCACAATATGAATTTAAAGCATGGAAAACTGATAAAAAACGCTGTTCTGTAGGTACAATACATTTGTGCTGTCGTGTTATTTCAAAAGATCAGGCAGCAAGCGTTGCACTGGGGGATGCACATGGTCTCTGTGAAGAAGCCGTCTGCTCAGTGACTCTAACCAGACCGTCATGTCTGCCGGAGGCTCTGTCTTCTTTTATTTTTAGTGAGGCGGCCCTGTGAATAACTTCACCGCCTGCCCGCACTCTGAGGGAATGTCCCATCTGACCATCTAACCACGGATGGGTAGAAATGTATTCATCCCCTACAGGGGGATGAGAAGGCTTAGTCCAATTAACGGTTGAGAAGCCCCTGTCAAGAATAGCTGCACACACAGGCGGCTGCCACCACACCCCAAACAAGCGACACACCAGAGCCTGGTCCCTGCAGGCCACCAACCAGCATCCACCCTGATACACGCTGCTCATGTGCTATTGATTTGCCTGTGCAGGCCCAGAAAGCTGTTATTAACATGCCTCTTCTTCTTCTCTCCTTATGGAGTGGTTGTGTTATGCAACATGTATCTCATCAGAATTGTCTTTACTTAGGGACATCAGAGCCGATGGTTCAATTCCCGAATCGTCTGGCCTGTTTTCTGATATGCCGATGCACAAAGCCCTGAAATATTCCCAGAACCAAGCACTGCCATCAATCAGACATATTCTTAAATAGCCCCTTTCTAGTCTAGAGACAAATCAGAGAACTTCATATTGAATGCCTTACATTTACCGACCACAGAGGATTAAGACCAGATGCCCTTTTCCTGACACCCTGCAGTGCATTCAAACCTGCCACATCCCACTTGGGACTGGTAGTACTGGGAGCTTCCCAGTATATAACACAGCTGATAACACAGCTTCAATGATGTAAATTGGGAAGAACTGCTTTACTCAAGGGCATTCGAATGATCATTTCTGAGAAAAGGAAGTCAATTTCTCTCTTTTCTACCTCTTCTAAAGACATGTTTCCCTCTCTGTGTCTATCTACTCAGTCTTACGACCAGCGTGCCGTTTTCTCTCCGCCGCTTTTAAAACCACCAGTTGTGGGTTCAACGAGGGAGGCATACCTCAGGAGGTATGGTGGTCATCTAGTAATCAGAGATTGGTGGTTTGACGCTCTCAACACTGCAGAAAGAGTGTAGAGGTGTCCTTGAGCGAGAAACGGAACCCCTAACTGCTCCCTAGCACCGCACATTGTCTGTGCTCTTTGAGAGATCCATCTTACGTGTCACGACTATTCGTGGATTTAGATGGAGCTTGGGAATTAAGGCTAGCTCTCTCCCTGACGCACTGCAGTGGGTTCAAACTCACAGCACCTCCCCGAAGCACGCACCCTACTGTTGACCTACTGCAGGCCCTCGTGTTCTCACTGTTCCTATACAATAAGATAGGTTAAATGTACAGAACAGACTCCTCTGACTTGTACCAAACAAAACTATTCTATTATTCCATTCTTCTATCTTCTAGATATTGTATGATTTACATCTATGACAGAAAGAGAAAATTGTCCCTCCACAGTTAATTGCTATATTTTTTCATGCTTACATCTTCAACACAAAAGAAAATAATAATAATAATGATAATGATTCCCTTATCAGTCCCGCAAGGGGAAATTTGGATTTCTCTGCATTTTAACTCATCCTATTGTATAGGAGCAGTGAGCTGCCAACATATGGCGTTCAGGAAACAATTAGGGGTTCCGTGTCTTGCTCAAGGACACCTCAACATGCTTTCTGCAGGACCGGGGATCGAACCTGCAACCTTCCGATTGCCAGACGACCACTCTATCCACTGAGCTATGCCGCCACCCCCCGGTGGGCATCCTGCTGAATTAGAAGCTAGCTGGTGAGCATGTGCTGCAGAGAACACTGGATGTGTTTCATCAAAGGAACATATCAAACAAATGAATAATTGATATCATATGCAAATATTGTGCCAAGGTGTTTTGTGTCATGCATTATTAGCACGGTGTAATCTTTTCCCCTGCATATTTATCTCACAGATAGCATTCTGTAGACACCTCTCAGGCGACGCCTCTGGCCACGGGCCACCATTAAGTAGCACAGGCAAGTGCAACTTAATGAAATTCAGATTTGAAAATGAGGTGGAACAACTAAACATATTAAAAGACAATGCAGCCACTGAGGATGCACAAGTGACCATCCCAAGCCCGGATTAATGGGGAGAGTCCAGTTAGGAAGGGCACCTGGTATAAAACCTCACCAAAATCAAACATCCATCCCTTCATCCATCTGTCCATTGTCAACCATTTATCCAAAGTGGGGTTGCAGAGTCATACTTGAACCTATCCCAGCACTCACTGGGTAAAACCTGGGGAGACACCCTGGATAGGTTGCCATCCAATCTCAGGGCTTGAGCAGATACAGAGACAGATCCACAGTGACAGACAATGTAAGACAGCATTTAGATCCTATCTAACTTCCATAATGTGACATATATCCAAATAAAACGGGGTTACCAATGACTGCCAGTGGTACCGTTGGCCAGCAGGGTGCCAGTGAAAATCATGCTACTGTTGGCAGAAGGAGAAGGAGAGGGGGAAGGCATGTCTAAAGGCAGCAGGAGAAGAGGGAGGGTAGGAGGGCAGAGGAGAGTCAGAACTCTGAATGTTGGTAAAAGGAGATAACTGCTGTTATGATGGCGAGAGGGAAGGTAGATATACTGTGTGTGCGCAAGAAACCAGGTGGAAAGGGAGAAAGACCAGGAGCCTCGGAGGAGGGTTCAAACTCTTCTACCATGGTGCATATAGAAGGAGAAATGGCGTGGAGGTCATCCTGAAGGAAGATACGTCAAGAGTATGTTAGAGCTGAAGAGTTATCAGCACATGCCCGACAAGTCAGGCGTAAGATGGAAGCGGAGCAGAATTCTGGAGTGGGTTGGATGAAGTGGTGGGAAAGCCATCATTTTACATGAAATATCTGATCATCATAAATAGTGGCTTTATTGGCTACGACAATGGTTTCACATTTGGCATCATTGTCAGCTTACCCAAGAAAAGTTTAATTGGTGAGGTGACAGCTTCAGATTTCTGACCCAGTTTCTTTGTTTAAGTCGGGGACAAATTGATTTGACGGTTATCCTCATGAATTGATCATCGATAACTGTGTTCTTTATGATGAGCATCCCAGAGGGGTTGATTCCCAGCATGGTCCAACTTGGAACGTTGCTACCAACAATAAACGGAGATTAATAAACAATATACCAACAGAGGCTGTGGGTTTGATCCAACCACAGGGTATCAGGATGGGTGTCTGACTCCATCAAATTCTGACTCCATCTAATTCGTATCTATCCCTGCAACGTGGGGACCGATCATAAAACAGACCTCTTGTTAATCTTAACGTCAGTAGATATAAGGATGCAATGACAGATTTGTGTTACATGTAATGATTAGTCCCCATGTTGTGGGGGTGGACACAAACTCAGATGGTACATGGGGAATTAAGGCCAGATTCCCATCCTGATGCTCCATAGTGGGGTCAAACCCACGATGTCTGATTCGCCAGTTCCCAAACCACTTACTCTACCACTGAGCTACCGCAGTCCCTAGATATAAGGCTGCAATCCCGAGACAAAATTACCTGACCCATACATGTGTATGGAGTTTATTCATTAGTTATAGATAGTAAGTATACAAACGACATAGATCTAATTATTTACCATCTTCCATCTGCTCGTTTTGAGAAAACGTTTACACAATGTGAACAAAAGCTAAGTTCAAGAGCATCTCCATAACTTTCATAAATGACGCCTGTGATATTTAGATTCTTAACTCTGGATATAAATCTTAAAGCAATTTACCTACTTAGCTCAGGCTCTCCTTGAGTATCTATCAGTAGCAAACAATGCCCAGAGTGCTAATGATCAGAGTCAAGATAGAAAATGTTGTAAATCACCCTGACTATGTCTCACAAATCGAGAACTGTTCACTGTGACAGCCGTCATCATTCCACTCTCCCACTTCTCCCGAGTCTTTGTGGACCATTTCTCCACAGTCCTGGCTTCCATAAAAGTTATTCGGCTGCCCTTTCTGCCAGTACCTGCAGTGTAGATAACACAAATGGGGACAATCAAAATAATGATTTTTGGACAGACTGGATGGTTAAGCAAAAAGGCCCAGATGGGAAAAATTTTCCACAATTCGTTTTAGATCCATTTTACAGTGATGCTTTATTATGGCTCCTCAGTGACTAGAGATAGGTAGGGGACCCGGAGCCATGACGGGCTGTTTTAGCAATGTTGATATAGTTTGGTTCAATGCAGCAACTGTTATCAACGAACTGTTTTAAAAAAAAATTCAGCCTTGGTCCTCCAAGCTCCATCTAAGTCCATGTCCACCCTCACAACATGGGGACTAATCGTGATTGTAAAATAGTTCTCTAAGCCAGCTCGTATAATGAATTAACACAGAGGACATCCACATCACGAAATCCAGCCATCGTCAACCACGTACTCAAAGTCAGGTGGCAAAGCCATGCTCAAGCCTATCCTACTGCACATTGGGCAAAAGACGGTAACACCCTGGACAGGTCAGCACTCCATCTCAGGAGCTGAGCACTTAAGGATCCAGTGTCTTGCTCAAGGACACCTCAACATCCATTCTGCTAGGACAAGAGATCGAACCAGCAATTTTCCAATTACTAGATGTCTGCCCTACCTCCTGAGCTATGACCTTTTTTATGCAAACCAATACAATTCACATAAAATAATTCGGATGGAATTGCTACTAATGATGCTAGATCTTGAATTATGAGCACTCTGCTAGCTGGTTGTATTGTGTTCTACCCAGAGGACACAGGTACAGGAAAAGAAAAATGGTCCACACTTGGAAAATGAACAGTCTGTATCAAACTGTTAAAGTTAGAAGTCAAGTCAAAGTCAATTTTATTTGTATAGCCCATTATCACAAATTGACAATTTTCCTCAGTGGACTTTACATTAACACAACAGCCTGTCCTTAGACCCTCACGTCAGATAAAGAAACCCTACCTCAAAAACCCCTTTAACGGGGAGAAAACTAGTAAGAAACTTCAGCGAGAGCAACAGAGGAGGGCTCTCTCTCCCAAGATGGACAGCTGTGCAATGGATGATGTGTACACAGAATAACACACAATTTACAGCATACAACATAATCAGGATAACAGAATTGTATTTGAGTTACAAAATGTAAAACCTGATGATAACCTCCTTCATAGTGAAGGTACTAATCAATGAACATCTACAATGCAAACAGATCAGATGAAGCCATCGGGCCAAGATTCATCATGTGTCTAATGTAGACAAAGGGACAGATGGATGATCATCTTTAAAGAGCTGGTAATAGCAGTACACACATCAGTCCAAGCATCATAGTCTGGATGACCAGGCTGGCACTGATTACATGTCTCCCGGGTTCATCCAAGGTCAAATACATAGAAAATGGAAAAAAGGGAAACACTGAAGTATGAACTTACGTAGTGGTGAATGGTGTACCATCCACCCACATCCAGTTCCCTTCAACACCTTGGTCTGTGAGACCTATCCAAGCATTCGAGCCAGGTATTCCCAACCCGTTGACGAATTTCTGAAAGAATGGTTGAAGGAAAAGAAGGAAAATATATTTAACATTAATCTTTATTCATGCTCAACAATCCAGGTAAGGAAATCCCATTAAAGTTAAATCAGTTCATTTGGGCACGTTTTATGGTACACCAACAGGATACTTGGCCACAATTAGAGATACCTCATGACTGTGCATCTGAACGCCATTTTTCCAAAACGCCACAACATTAATTGTTGTCTTAAAAACAAATAAACAAGCTACCAGAGGGTGAGGGGAGATCTCCGTAAAAGAGCCAATGCTAATGTAATGCTAATGATAACCAACTTGTTCCTTCATGAAACACTACTGCTTCTGTCCACAGGGGCACTAAGTCCACGAAAACCCAAGTAACAGCTAATTTCCATGTCTGTTGTCTCAGTGGTAGAGCACACCTCCAAGAACGGTGTCATGGGTTCGATCTCCACGCAAGGTGTCATGCAAAGGGCATCTGGCCTTAATCACCCATGCTCAGTAGATGTGAGGCATATGTTGTAAAGCGTGTTGAGTGGTTACTAGACTAAAACAGCACTTCATAAAATTTAGTCCTTTTACCATTTCTTTATTTACCTGTTCGGCCAGGCTGTTTATGATAACCAGATCGGCTTCTTTGGCCACACAGGCCTGTCTGCTGGCGTTCCAGTTCTTCATTGTTGTGGAGACGTAGTAACAGCTGGTGTAAAACTTTTTCCAGCCTCTCTGACAGGGCCTGTCTGGATGAAAGAGAAGTAAAGATGGAGTTGAGACTGTGGCCATGCATGAGTAGTGCTTGAAAAAAGGCTTATGCGTGTTTTTACGCATTAGTGAAAGAGCAATATGTTCATGTATTAGTAAAGGTATGGGTCATTACACCTCATGAAATACCAAGAGAATCATTCATCTATTGTCTAGGATGTCAGGTCCGTAGAATCATGCTGGAGCTTATCCCGGCACTTACTGGGTGAATGGTGGGGAAATGCCCTGTACAAGTCATCATTCCATTTCAGTGCTTGAGCAGATAGGGGTTCAGCGTCTTAACTGCTCAAGCCCTGACCTTGCAGTTAAACCCCGACTCAAAATGAGGAAATATAAACATGGGCACGATGCATTCTGGGTTCTTAGTGGGATGTTTGGTTGCTTTTGGCCTGTTTATAATTGATAGTAAAGGCAGAGTTTTGCAGAAAGACAAATTCAGGGATTAATAATGGTGAGCCCACATGGGGCATAAAAGAAGTAGAATAAATGCCGACCTTAAGAGGCAAGAACTGAATTATTGCAATGCTTGAGTTTTTTTTGTTTTGCATTTTCCACCGTTGGCTGATAGGATAGTCGAGAGAGAGACAGGAAGGCAGGGGAGAGAAAGAGACATGCAGCATAGGGCCCGAGTCAGATTCAAACCTTGGCTGCTACGGTGAGGACTCATTCCCATGTAATATGCATGCAACCAGGTGGGCCACCTTTTTACATCTCTAACGTAACCTAAATATCTCCCACAACACACTGCAATGTAAAATAATTTCCTTAAATTAGTTAGACTTGGTTAGCTCAGTGGTAGAGTGGGCTTCAGGAATCCACAAGCCCGAAGCTCTGGGTTTGAGCCCATCGAGAGGTGTCAGGAAAGTCATCCACCCTTCATCCCCCAAACTCCATCTATGTCCATGTCCACCCTCACAATGTTGGGACTAATCATGACTAGTTAAACGGACCTCTCAGACTCGGTCTGCTCTTTTAAGTTGGCTGAGGATGGAAATTTTGGCAAGTTGTGTATGCACCTAACGTCGCAGGGATAGGGTTTCACCGAGGCCATCCATATTACAGCCTGGCCACAAAAACAAGCAGTAAATATGAAATATATCTGTCGATGCATAAACTGAAGAATAACAAATAAAACAGGATGTGTAAAATGTCCACTATTCAGTCACAGCAGCAGCGTTATCAATATCTACAGTGTGCGTTGCTGGATTATTGATGTAGAGTTGAGCTTGCCATGTTGATGAATGAGTTCTCGCAGCAGTTTGTTCTGATTTTGGGGACTTTAAATCTTCTTTTCAATGGGAGGAGCTGAAATTCAGCTGACAGTGAATGTGACTTATCGCTACAAACCTTGCATGGTTCACCGATTGGTGAAATTTATAAGAGATCAGCCTGTTACACCCCAGTGAAGTCAGAACAACCTTCCCCAACTTGTTGCTGTGCAATTTTTAAATTTCAATAGCAACATACAATGTTGCTATGAAATGCATGCTCTCCGTGAAGGATGTTTAATGTGATACGAGGATGGGCTTGTTGATTTTGAGAGATTTCAGGCTCCTAAGAAAGAAAAACACATACAGCTGTCATTTAGCATGGCATCTGTGCAATAACTTAGGTGTATAAGACCTAAGACCACTGTGGTCTATAACCTGAGCTCATCACAGAGGGATACCTCTTCCTGTCTTCATTCACTATGGTCGATTTAAACCTGTGAGGAGAAAGACACCTTAACAACAGCTCCATTTTTACATGTCACCATTAGTCCCCATGTTGCCAGGGGTGGACATAGACTTAGATGGGGTTTGGTAGATTGAGCCTGTATTCCCTTTCCTGGTGGCCTGCAGTGGGTTCAAACCTGCAACATGGTTCATCAGTTCCCAAAGCAATAAACTTTAAATTCAGCAATCTTACTTCTCATTTTGACCTTCATCTCCTCGATCTGCTTCTTTAACTGGTCTCTCCTCATAGCGGATGGGGCACAGTTGGCCTGCAGCTGCTGTTCTTCTACACTCAGTGTTTTGTATTTGACAATAAGGTCGACACTTTTCATAATCAAGTCATTAAAACCAGCCAGTAACTCACTGTAGTTGCTCTTCATCTGGTTTATATTTGTAATCAGTGCAGTGTGCTTGGTTTGTAAGTCTTCTTGTGAATCCCCCTTCATTACATTGTAGCTTGCCTGTAATTGATCTACTTCCTCCTTCTGGGTTGTGTGATGTGCTTCAGATCGGTCTCTCTTCCTCGTCAGATTGAGCTGGTCTTGCTCTGAGGCCACGACTGTGTTACTGGTCTGAAGCCAATCTCTCTCTTTGAGTAAGGAATAATAACTGGTGAGTTGCCAGTCCTTTGCTCGAGTCAGGTTTTTGATGCTGGTCTGTAGCCAGTCTCTCTCTGCGACCAAGGCGTCGTAAAAGTCATGAAAGCAGCCCTTCTCTTCAGTTATGTTGTCGTAGCGTAGTTGCAAAAGGTCTTTTTCCTTGACGAGATAGCTGAAGCTGGTCTGCAAGTGTATTTGCTCTCGAGTTAAGTTGTTGTAGTCACTCATTAGTTGGTTGTTTTTTCTCATCAAGGAAGCGTAAGTCCTCTCAAGCTGGACTTTTTCTGCAGCGAGGATGTTGTAATGGTTTTGGACCTGCTCCGTGTCCTGGACTGTGACATGATGACTGGCCTGTGCCAGGTCTGTTGTGGCAGGACAGCCTAAAGCTTCATCTGTGAAATTAAAACTGGATCAATACAATCATATCCCATACACTTGGTATCTGAATGCGTGTAATGTCAGAGGTTATTGATAGTCGTGTACATAGTATGGAAGTGTGAAGATATGGTGGAGCATTTATTTTCCTTCGCTTCTTAAATTTTTGTGCACAGAAGCCAGATTGAGATTATCTGAATATCCATCAATACCCAACAAGCCTTCATGATATTTTCAATGAATGCATCACTCACAGTAGACAATTTCAGACATGTGGAGGAGGGATGCTGGTATATTGTGAGAAGGATGCTGAATATAGGGCTGTTAGGCAAGAGGAAAAGAGGAAGACCAAAGAGGAGGCTTAAGGGTGTGGTGAGGGAGGACATGCAGGTGGCTGGTGTGACAGAGGAAGATGTAGAGGAGAGGAAGAGATGGAGATGATGATCCCCTTGGGCGACCCCTAGAGGGAACAACTGAAAGTAGTAGTAGTAGTAGTAGTAGTAGTAGTAGTAGTAGTAGTAGTAGTAGTAGTAGTAGTAGCAGTAGTAGTAGCAGTAGTAGTAGTAGTAGTAGTAGCAGTAGTAGTAATAGTAGTAGCAATAGTAGTAGTAGTAGTAGCAGTAATCGTACTCACTGTAAACAATTTGTCCAATGTTACTGGCCAGCAGGACAGCACACAACAACCCCAGACACCAGGTAAGGCATTGTGAAGGGGGCCTTCTTTTCTGAAATTTCACTGAAATCAGAAGAT
>OMLC01038571.1:0-16551 GCA_900302585.1 Regalecus glesne
GCACCTGCACTGTCTCATCAGGGAAGAAGGAGCGAATCCTCCTGATGTTATAGAGTTGGGATCTGCAGGAGTGTGTCACTGATGTGACCATAATAATATGTCCAAGATAACTTTCAGATTCCTCACAGTCCGAGTTGACGTCACCACAGTATTGTCACTATGTTTTGACTTTCACCTCCACACCCCTTCCTCCTCTCCCACTGTCTCTGGACATGCCTTCGCCCACTTGTTCTCCTTTGCCCAACTGTAGAATAATTTCCACCGGCACCCTGCTGGCCAACAGTACTGATGTCTGTCGACCAATGAAAGTGTAGATGTTCTTATATAGTGCTTTTCTAGTCTGACGACCATTCAAAGCGCTTTGCATTGAATGCAATCACATCTGCCCAGCTACATGGTGGGATGCAAATCTGCAATGTCTGAGTCCCAGACGGGCACTCTACCCGCTGAGCTACCGCGGCTCCATCTAGTATGGAAATCTGATTTATGATCCTCAGATTGCAAATTTCCCCTTGTGGGCCTGATAAGGGAATCTATTTATTTATCAAAAATAAGATGAAAATATGTAATTTGGGATGCTCTTATGCTGGAGGCCCTTCCTGATAAAACTCTCCCCATTCACCCGGCTTTTGGACCAGGACAAGAGTGTCTGAGTAAATAGAGAGGAGAGGCTAATACAGAATAATTGTGTATGTGTGTGTGTGTATGTGTGTGTGTGGGGGGGTTATTAATTTCCTTTTTTTCATCCGACAAGTATTATTGTTACTTCAATTATGTCGACAAGCAGGAGGACAGTTTCTCATGGGGCTTCAGTCACATTTTCACGATAACTGCAGTTCTGGTATGCTGGGTAGCTTTTCATTAACAAGCTCTGTTAATAAAGCCCAGTGAGACTGGAACACCATATTCTATTGGAATGGAGATGCTTTGTTTTTTCTAATAAAAGCTTGACATCTTACAATAGCAAGTATTTTAGTCCCCCTCCCATGCAGATGGATTAGGGTTAGCTAAATGTAAGACTGAATGCCAGTTTATGAATGAATTAGGGGCCAGGTTCATGAGGTGCTTCATATTTTGGGGGGGGATAATGAAGCACTTGTCCAGCCTCCAGGGCAGCTTTGCTGTACAGTGAGAGGTGCTCCTCTTTCATCTGGCCCGTTCTGAGAGTGTGGTGGGTCATCCATGTAGAGCCAGAGGTTCTGGAAGGCTCATCGCGTGAATCCGCTGTCACAACTGTCATCACTCTGAAACTGAATGATTGCAAGAGTTATTAGCCAGCTGCCCGCAAAATATTCTCCAACTTGGCGGGGGCGATCATGCAGGATTAGCGAGAGCCGTGTCTAACAAGCGATTAGATATTTATATACCACCGAGCTGAGTTGTGGCGAACACGAGGCCCCTGTGGAGGGGTCAGTGGAGTGAGTTGTGAAGGTCCTGGTTTACATAGCTCATACAATGCTCTCATGATGAATACAACCCCCTCTTCTCTCAGCTGTGACCCGGAGCAGCAGGGTTACTCAGAGACAAAATGTGTAGCCATAAAAACACACAGGGACTTCATCAAATTGGCTTTGTCTGAAGTTTAAAGCCTCTAATTGAAGGGGATGTTAGACGTTTGTCCAGAGTAGCCTGGTGTGCAGGGTTCAAGCCAGTGAAGGTAGCAGTGGCTGGCGAAGCCCGTATGGTGTCAGTAAACAGGAGATAGACAGTGCACAGTGGTGGAGCAGGGATTCCACTTTACGCCCCGACCTGAAGGTGTAGCTACATATTGACCTGCCTTGGCTAATCCTGAAGCTTTGCTGAGTAGAGAGGAGGATTAGGACTTTTTAACCCCTCCTAACCCAAAGGAGACGGAGATGGTCCCATTCAGGGTGGGGGACCTGAGCTGGTCTCTCTCCTGCCAGGTATCCTTATTTTCCCATCATGAGGTTCAGCTGCTGGTGTCCTCAGGATGAGGGACTGCTGAGGAGGAGTGTCTGCTCCCTGCTTTTTAAAGGGCCCCTTGCTGGCTAAACCACATGACTCTGGGACAAGATGGGCCTCAGGATTCCTAAAACCAACCACAGCCAGAGGTCCATAGTTAGTGGGTCATAATTGGCTAAGCCTCACATGGGTATAGGGGTTAGGTTGGATAAAGTATTGTGGGTTCACTAGTGTCCCCCTCTGGGTGGTCCAGGCCTCTTGGTTAAGTGAAGGGAAAGTACTCTGCTTCATTCTCCTCTGACGGCCAAGCACTGTGCTTTCCCCACCAGACCATGATGTGTGGACTAGTGAGGGCTAGTGGTCATGTGACTTGGAGGAGACACATGCTACCACTTCCTCCTTCCTGTTGATGTTCTAGAGGGGGATCACAGAGACTGACCCAGCAGTAAAGATATAAAATTAAATAAATTTAAAAAAAAAGATTCCTAAACCATAATGACGTCTTCATATATATTTTTCTTCGTGTCCTTTGCATTTTCTGACTGACCAGTTTTGTTCCTGCTTGTCACATGCATGAGTCCCCCCTCTTTATCCAGTCATTTCTTCAGGCCTCCATTGCCTCTGTTAGCTGAGGTTTATTGACTGTGGTAGTTGTTGGGTTTCACTTGGATTGTCACTGTGATTTATTTGGTCTGACTTGGCTGAAAGAGCAGTCTCATATTTCTGTTATTGCTCGAAGTAAACACTTTGTAATGGGCTGACATGATGCATGGCTTTCTAGAGTAAAACATCATGTGTGGTGACGTAACCGATCTCTCTGACATAAGACCGATGGTGCAGGGAGTCTCTGGTTGAGGGTAATCCAGTTTGTGTGCGTTCCTATTTGTGTAAGCACACATGAGGCTGGGTCATGAGCTCTTGGTTTTGGTACGGGACAAATGCATGACCTGTGCATGCAAATCCATATCCATGTGTCCCATACCAACAAAGTACCAGCAAGCAAATGCACATGGTGAATCGTTTTGCCAGTAAATGATTAAGAACATCTCAAATTCTAAATGCTAACAAATTCTGCCAATGCATCAAGCACAAGTGAAAACTCAGCACCTCATGTAGCAAGGGTGCAATATGTCTTCCTGAGGTTCGATCTCTTAACACAAACCGAGATACTGCTGTCGTAACACAGCTGACGGATCCTAAACAGCCCAGTCCTCCAGCCACGTAAACCTGATCATCATCATTCATTCTTACATGGATTGCCACAGGTCGGCACGTGTCCAGCCGCTCAGGGATTGTAAATATATGTGTGATTATTGAGTGATGCTGATGAAGATCTGTTTGTTATTTTTGAAGCCATCCACGTGAAAAGAGAGCTGATAGGAGAGAGATAGGAGGAATATATACATGTCCACCTCCCTGGCTGGGAGCCACCGCTATCTGTCGGTACACCTGCATTTGTTTTATGAGGGACTGTGAGGGGGAGCGTTCCACAACATGTCCTCCAAGCCCTCTCTCACAGCTGGGGACCGTAGGTGGTCCTACGCACACCTGCCACTGAGCCCAGGCAGCTGCACTGCATAACAGCCACAGCCCCTGTCATTCACTTAACACTATGTCCTAACATCATCCTGGCATGGCAGCCATTCCCTACCATCTGGTCCCCTCTGGATTCTACGTCATTTGGAAGCAGATGGGCGATGGCCTCCAGGGTAGAGACCCGTGATCGAAACAGTTGCTCTTGGGCAGTCATGTAGATGAGGTGATCCCGTTTCTCTCTTCACTTGGGCCTCAGCTTGAAGAAGAAGAAGAAGAAGCTTGATTGACGTGTCGATGTATATACACACAACAAAATGTGTTCTCTGCGTTTAACCCATCCTATTGTATTGGGGCAGGGAGTGCATCTGCGTTGCAGATCTCAGAGCAGTGGGGGCTCAGTGTCCAGCTCAAGGACACTTTGACACCCTTTCTGCAGGGCCCAGGGACCGAACCACCAATCTTCTGATAACTAGATGGCCGCCCTATCTCCTGAGCTATGCCACCCACAATCAAAGAGCCGGTCAACAGCTCTCTTTAGCCAGCACCGCACCATCAGAACAGTGGCCTTCCCATTGGGTCCCCATCACCTCTGCTTCCTTCCTCATCGTCGATCTTATTGTCCCAGCCCGTGACCCCAGGTTCACCTTCTTCATCATCATCATCAGGTCTCTCACGGTCAACTCGTGGAGGTTCATATGACGGGCAGACAAATCGCACCAGCAAAGAGACCTAAAGCCCGTCTCGTCAGACAGATGTGGTCAGGAGACACGCACCCTTTCACAGTCAGGCCTCAGTCATCCGTGACTGCACAGAAGGTCCCATTGACGCTGTCAGCTTGAGACAACGGTGGTTAGTAAAGGGAGTTCTGACTCCATGTCGCTGACTCAGCCCTTGTTGAAAGGGATAGGTGGGGGCCAGGAATGGGCAGGTGTGTGTGTGTGTTGGGAGGGGGGAGGTGTCCCGCCCATAGACCACCTGTTTACCCGGCGGTGACACCATGGACGTGTTGGACCCTGTGGATGATCTTTGCTCACCCTGACCTGGAAGTCAGCCCGCCTGTCAGCGGCTCCTGTGAATGGACAGATTCCTCCCTTTCATCCGACAGAGTCTCAGATGGAGACTGGCCACACATTCCCAACCAGCATCTCTCAAAGACTCAGACAGAGTAGGCGAGTGACGTCGCCCTTGCTGACCTTATGTATCCCAGAGTTTAATGAACACTTATTGTGTTTTAGAATTTGGTAGACGGATGAGAGAATAAATTCAACCACACTTTGAAGAGGATGCTTTTTCTGTATGTGGGTAAACAGTCCTTGTCCAGTGATGATTCTACATGGTGCACATGCCGCCTCATGTAAATGAAGGAGGTGACAGGGCACACTCTGACGTAAGAGGCCCGAAAGCCTGTTTTCCCTGTCTACACATCAACCCTGAAGATGGACTTCCTGAGCATCCACCCCACATGAAGGAGTTTTCCAAAAGGTCGGTTTTCAGTGAGCTAAAATGCAGTTTGCATGGGGACAAAAGGCCAAAATGGATAGGAAAAGGTGTTTCAGAAAAAACCCATAAAGGTGTGGACAAGGCCTCGGACCAACTGCTGCACATCCATGAGAGACATGCTAAACCCCTGCTGCCATGGATTCTGCCCACTGTCACTCTTTGAACTGCTTTAGTCAGATTTCCATGACTTCTCCCTAACTTCTCCAGGACCTGGATATTGGATTTTCAGATTGTTTGCATGACCATGTGGACACTGCACCCCATACAGTTTAGAAGAACCTTTTACCCCCTAACATTTTCTCTCCATTGCCATCAGATAGCAATTTGTCCAAACTGCAGGGGAGCAGCACTGCTGCACACAATAAGTGGATTTCCGCAGCAAACGGACCTGTCTTTAGAGGTGGCTGGGCAGGCACACAGCCATCCACATTTGTCCCTGTGGATCAGATGTCCCGGGAGCCCACTGTGTTGATCAGACAGCCTCCTTATAAGGTCTGCGCGGGGATCCCTACTAACCCTCGGCCTTTATTTACATAGGCTCTATCCGGGTGCACACAGCCATGGAAAATCCACTCCCGTCGGACTCGCTTCACGGGCACCAGGAATATCTTTATTGTTCCTTAATGAGTCACAGCCCGTCGCTGCTGTGGTCCCAGTGGTGGCCTGTGCTGTTTTGGTGCCCATGTGCACTTTATGCACTGTTATGTTTAAGCTCCAAACGAGCTGTGAGATGAGAAAATGTTTTCACTGCCTTGCTCTAGAATGGCCTGTGAAACTGTGGGTGTGTGGCTCGGTATGTAAACTGAAGATGAAATGTCCATTGACTGAAATGGTGCCGAGCATCGTGGAAAAGCAAAGCCCCTCTAGGGTGGAAGCTGAAAGATCCGATCTTCATATCCTGTGTGTTTGGCAGAATTCGTGGTAGCGGACACTACAGGTCAAGCTTCATAATGAGAGCCCATGCAGAAAAATGGTGGTGTCCCTTTGCAGCATTTGAAACAGGAACTTCCTGTGCTTGGAGGGCTGTTAACCTGAATCTTAGGGTTAATCTGTCTGGAAAAGGTAATGTGATGGGGGGCTTGTTCGGCTCAGATTTGTGCATGTGACTGGCTGAGTAAACATGCGATCAGAGAGGGCCTTGTGTGAACAGTACCTGCATTCAGCCCCGTCGTCTCTCCTCTACCCTTTAAAACTGTGTTTGAGAAATGCAGATAATGCTGCCTTTTACAAACCGACGTGTTTTGAAGCTGTAAGCTTTGCATTTGAGTAAACTCCAAGTTCGATGGATGCAGAAACTAGGCTGTTGATGCCTCAAGTGTGGGTGTGTGTGTGGGGGGGGGCTGTCATCTCTTTCTGAATCAATATCAAGCATCCACAGATTACCTAATGTCATTTAGATTTCTTCTTCGTGGGCTGGAATGGTGATGTTTATATCAGTTCTCTTGAAGTAAACGGGATGACATAGCTCAGGAAATGGGGTAGTCATTTAGGAATTGGAGATTGGTAGTTCGATCGCCAGCCCCTGCAGAAAGTATATTGAGATGTCCCTGAGCAAGACACTGAACCCCTAAATGCCCCCTGAGTGCTATACTGCAGTTGGACTCTCTGCTCCTATACAATAGGATGGATTAAATGCAGAGAACACCTTCCACCGGCCTTGGTCTCGTGGGGCTGTGCTAGCTCAGTGATAGAGCATGTGCTTTGGAAATGACGAGCCAGATGTTGTGGATTTGAATCCACCATAGGAAGTCAGGAAGGGCATCCTGCTTTTGTCCCCCAATCTCCATCTAAGTCTGTGTCCAACCCCACAATGGTGGGGACTAGTTGTGACGCGTGATACCTCTCCTGGCTAGTAAAACAAGTTCAGGACTTTGAACTGGGGTCTGGATGTTTGTTTGCTACATTAGATTGTGTTCTAGATTGCAGTGCATATCAAATGTATCTTTCTGCCAGGTCTTCAGTGAAGTTTAATAGGCCTGAGCATGCTTTCTCTTTAGAGGAGCACTAATTAGGCTTAAGGTAGCTGGTTTCAGGGCTCTGCTGCTCTCACAGCTCGTTTGTCAGGATTTCAGATTTTAATTATCACAAGTTGCTGTCGAGCCCCAGTCAATTAAAAATGATGTATGGTTTAACATTGAAATGAGCGGTGGCGCTCAGGAAAGGCACATCCATCAAGCTAACAACCCATCCATTTAGCTCCTGATGTGACGTGGGAAGGCTGGCTGGCTGACGAGTGGATCTGACAGCCATACTGTGAACAACTAAAGCTGGAAAGATCAGTGTGGGATGTGTTGTTGACTTTGTTGTTTTAAGATATCCATTTCCTTTTCTTCTGAGGGCCTTTACCAAAGCATCACTCGCTCTAATTAATCCCATTGTCTAATCCCCGTCTTCTGTCAAATATGCACTTTTAAGATTTATCAGGGGGCGGCATAGCTCATGAGCTAGGGTGGTCGTCAAGTAATCGGAAGATTGGTGGTTCAATCCTCAGTCCCTGCAGAAAGCTTTCTTTTAGCATCCTTGAGCAAGAAACTAAACCCTCAACTGTTCAACCCATGTGATCAAATGATGACCTATCCACCGTGTTTCCCCAACTTTCATCCAATAAGTCCTGGGATAGACTCCAGCATGACACTGTAACCTGACTTAGGATAAGCAGTTGGTGATGGATGAACGGATGGATGAATGGATAAGCTCATTGAATTAAATCTACACTTGGCAGGGGGCTAGAAGCTTTCCAAACTGTTCACCAATCTTATTCCCCCGAAATTGATTCTTGTGGGGTGGGAGCGGGAAAGTTTCATCATTAGTCTGCGTCTCCTTTGCTTTGAGCTCCTCGTCTTCTAAGACTACAGTAGACTAACTCGATTGGGGATTTCTGATAGAACCTCCCACTTCCAGACCCTTTGAGGCCATGTCTCTCCAGGTCAGCCAGGTCTTTGTTCAAGTCCATTCAGCATGAGTCACTTGCTGGAGAGCAACTACGACCACACAGGCACTTAGCAGCGGTGGCTCAGTGGGTAGAGCGCACGCCTCAGACTCAGTTGTTGCAGGTTCATATCCCGCCGTGTAGCTCGGTAGATGTGAAGTACCTGCGAGAGCCATGAAACTGAACTCAAAGTCCATGTAGGGCCAATCAACTGATCCTGATATAAATTAGTCAGATTTGATGAGATATCTGATTATGGCTTTATTCACCTCTCTGACATCCTCCTGATCATTGTCAGGGTGGTAAAATCTTTGCATGGCCTTCACCTTTCAGCGACAAGCTCTGATAAAGACGTGCTAACCAAACAGAATCCCCTTCAGAGTGGATGAGCACATGTCTGGTTCTTAATCTGTTGCCATGCTTTGAAACAAAACTACAGTCTGTTTTATTTCATCTGAATCAGGTTTTAACAGTCTGGCACCACAGGACAGATCCATACCTGTCCCAATAGATGAATTTCCATGACTGGGATGTTTGTCCATGAGGCAGCGTCTTTGGCTTGGCCATCAAACCAGAGGTCTCAGACATGCAGCTACACAGAACATGAGGGCGTGGATCAATCAGACCTGTGTGTGTGTGGTATGCGTGGGGTTAGCCAGTAGCAGACAGAGGCGTCAGAAGTGTGTCAGTCCAGACTGCCAGACATGAGCGACCACTGTGCCAGACTGCACAGCTCAACCGTCAGCACACCTCGATAAATGCACGCATGCCGGGAACACTCCGTTTGTCTTTAACTAGCTCTGTTAGCACTAGCACAGGTGCAGTCTGATCATCCCAGCTATGGTCCCTGCAGAACAGGCAATAACCAGCTTTTCGAGGTGTCTCATCTTAAGTCTTGTAATGCACATTTCGATATGTTGCATGTTAAGTTTTACATATTAATTGTTTGTAGAAAGCATGATTATTTGTCGTTTTGAGACTTTTTGCTAGACAGAAATAAATCTTAAAGAAAGAATCACATCCTGCTGAATGTGTCACAAGTGTCAGGACATAAAACCCCCTGATAAACCTTTCTGTTTTTACAGCATATGATTTTCACGCATATTGGTTGCAATTCAAAATTCTTAGTTATTTATGAGCACTTCTTTTCATGACGCATCTATCTTGAGATTGTACTCAAAATCTTTTTTGTAGTAGTGAACCACTTTTCATGAACTCTGTATGTTAGTGTCAACCACGAGTCCTGCCCAACTCACGCGTGGGATTTCTTTGCATGTCCAAATTGCTTTTTATGCCATTTTCACCTGGAAAATCAGCTCTTCTTATGGGTGATATGGAAGAGACCTGGAATCATCAAGCATCTATGTCTTGTATCTCATCCAAGTTGGATCCACTGAGGTTGGCTTATTAAATTGACTCTTGACATAGAAAACACTGATGGCAAATTGCAGGAAGGGCAAAAGTGAAGGTATCCACTAAAACCAGAGACCTCCAGCCCACTCTCTGTTAGGTTGAATTCCCCACGCCTCGGGGTCCAAAAGTTTATGGGGGTGGATTTATGAGCCCCTTTTGGCAATCGCCCTTCGAATCGAGTCGTGTCGAGCAGCCCTGTTAGGAAATGCAACCGTGCTACTTTGTCTGTTTGCCAGTAAAACCACACAGCTAGCCAGGCGAGTGCGGGGCCCCAGGGCAGCCTTGGTAATTACTGGCAAGTCATGGAGGCTAAATGGAATGTTTACTCTACCGCGAGGTCAGAGGCCATCATGAGAACGCTCTCCAAAAAGCCTTGACAAGATCTGCAGGAAGGCCACATTGCTTCTGTTGCACCACTTTAGAGGCTGATTAGCCCATTCGGCGTAGATCCATGTTAGACCTCTCGCCGTGCAGGCTGGAGCTTCTGCCATCACCTCCAAATCCATGAGATGATGTCATGTTACGACAGCAGAGAAGAACGTTGCACTGCTTTGACGGTGGTGCTGTGGATGGTGATTCAGATATCCCCATGGTCATCATTTCTTGGAAAAGCTCGGAAAAGAAAGAATAATTGAATAGATTGTGATTATTATTTTTATTATTATTATCATTAATATATAGGTATTTTACATGCTACTTATGTTGTCTGACAAGTACATGTTTTTATGTGAAAGAACTTTGGGACTCTACATTTTTACAAGTCAATCTTAGTCTCCATGTTGTGGAGGTGAACATGGAGTTAGCTGGAGCTTGGGGAATTAAGGCCAATAACCATCCTGATGCCCTGTGGTGGGATCAAACCCACAACATCTGGCTTGTCAGATGTTGTGGGTTTGATCCCCAAAGTACAAGCTATGCCACTGAGCTACCACAGCCGTTTGGGAACTTTTACTGACTTGAGGAAAAAAACGTAATGAGTGAATGAGGTTACTGATGCCCAAATCAACACCCCGCGTGTGTTGTAGGCTGAATAGTAGCCTGTAAATCATGTTATAGGGGCAGGACATGGGTAAACAGTCAGGCCTTAAACAGCTCTGTTTGAAGAATCTGCCCGTGTGTCTGTGTAAACCTCACAAATCAGCCCAGTGTGTATGATCAGTAAGCAAAAACCGTCAGCTGCCACACCCCTGGCCTGGCTCTGGGCTGCTTGACCTCTGAACTCGAGGCACTGGGTAAGCTAGGGGTTGAACCATGCACCTCGTCGGGCTGGCTGGGAACACAGACACAGATGCCTCCAAGGTTGAAGAGGGAGACGTCAGCTGTGCTGCCCCTATATGACAAGGCTAGGGTTATCAACACACAATCATCTTCAGACTGGGTTTGAAGGGAAACAATCAGACATTTGTGTCATTACCTATCTATCTACGGCATAGCTCAGGTGGGTAGAGCGGTTGTCTGGCAATCAGAAGGTTGCAGGATTGATTCCCGGTCCTGCATTAATATGTGGAGGTGTCCTTGAGCAAGACACTGAACCCCTAACCGCTCCCCGAGCACCATATGTTGGCAGCCCACTGCTCCTATACAATAGGATGGGTCAAAAATGCAGAGAAATCCAAATTCCCTCTTGTGGGACTGATAAGGGAATCATTATTTTTTAAGATATTTTATTTATCTGTCCGTCCACCAGGGACATCACCAGTGGACCCTGTTTTAGAGACACATAGAAGACCACTCAGCTCTCTGGCTGCTACTGAAGTCATATCCCCACAAAATCCCCTGTATGAGAGGTATGTTTTACGTGTCGCCCTCTCTCCCCACGCTGTGAGGTGGACATGAACTGGGTGGAACGTGGTAGATTAAGGCTGGATGCCCTTCCTGACGCCTCATGGTTGGTTCTAACCCACGACATCTGGCTTGTCAGTTCCCAAAGTGCAAGCTCCACCACTGAGCTACTGCGACCTTTGCAAAATACTATGTGTATATGGTGCAGTGTTAAAAGTTAAGTTTCCCTTGACGATTTATTCCGTTTAAGTGAGAATAATTGACAAGGGTCAAGGATCTATGTCAGTCCCCTCTATGTGTGGACTCCTGGGGACACGTGAAACAGACTTTCTTAAGAGTTTATTGATCACGATGCACTGTCATCACAGTATGTCCTGAGAACTTCATCAAGAGGCTGACAAAATAACCGATTCTAGAAGCATATTTTATTCTCTGAGTCATGGGCCATCCAGCCTATAGGCTAGTTATAGATTTATAACACTTGAAATCATTTATTTTGAAATTAGTCCCCGTTGGTAAACAGGGCGTTCCAGGAGACACGGAGAAACCATCCAGAGTGTCAGAAGGATCTTGTTTCCTCAGCTCGGGTTGCTGTTCTTGGCAGTAGAGAACCCGTCCTGTCCAAACTAAAGTCTGTGTGGTCGCAATTGTTTCCCCCCTTCTGTTTCTTATTTTTCTATTTTTCTGGCTCTTTCACCTTCAGCCGGTTTTGGACAGCTCCTCTAACTTGGTGGTGGGGGTGAATATTCACAAATGTGTTCCTGTCACATACAGAGAAGCGTAGCATCCCCTTGTTCTCGTTGTGGCTATTTTCCATTTGGCGCGGCATGATGTTTAGCACACAGCTTTTGGACAGTCTCTTAATGCTACCCATGTGTGGCGGTTTTCTGGTGCATTTACGGTGGTCTATGAGAGAAACCGTGCATCCTCCCTGGTGAGCTACATTTCGGAGAGGAAAGGACAAAAAAAGGGAAAATCAGAGCATTACATTATTCCCTATGCATCTATTGGTGAAATGTCATAATCAGTCACCTTTGCCTTCGCAATCAGCTGATGAGATTTGATAAGCAAGGTTCAGGTTACCACGGGGACATCAAGGAGAGATAGGATCTGCTTCCGGAGGGTGAGGATGATAGATTGTACGTAATGGGGGAGGTAGGATGACATGGTAGCAGCAGCAACCAGCTCGTGGGATTTATAGCGAAAAGCTCTTTTTCTCCCCATTGGCTTTCCTCCTGTTTGAAATCTGTGCAGGCGGAGACCCGTGGTGTGATAGTGGAGCTGCTCCCCTCCACAAACAGAGCATTCTGTGACGTGTTGCATTCAAGGCCGAACCCCATGTTTTATAGGCCGCCCAGTGCATATCCGCTGGAAAAGGGAGCAGTGAATCATATCAAGAATTGGCAACTAGTGGTGTGTAAATGGTGGTGGAAGTGGAGTGGAGGAGGGCATTGTCGAATACATTTCAAATGGATTTCAGCCTCAGTAATCTGCTTTGCTGGGGTTACCTTGGATATTGAAGATGATCTTAGGGGGGGGAGGTGAAACCGGGGAGGGTGAGCAGTGGGCTACCATAGTCGTCTGCTTACCAGCTGTCAAGAACTGTTTTCCTGATAGACAAAGCACGTGTCTGAGGAAATCCCCAAAATTCACCTAAAAAGTTCTTACATTTGTTTGAGTGAATGAGGTGTAAATTTTACGTGTCACAATTTGTCCCCACGTTGTGGGGTGGGCACAGACTTGGATGGAGTTTGGGGATTAAGGCCTGTGCCCTTCCTGATGCCCTGCGGTAGGTTCAGACCCACAGCCTCTGGCTCGTCAGTACCCGAGGCACTGAGCTACTACAGCCCCATTTTCATTTGAATGACAGATATGTGGAAAACTGCACCAGTCAGAATCATCTCCATGTTCACCCAGCACGTCTTGCACTATGAGGTGACGTTTCGGTTCCTGTGGGGCCCCAGGGGCCAAACCCCAGGCATGGAGAACTTGTGCCCTCTTGTCTTCTCTCTGCCAACTAACTGTCAACTAGCATAAGTCATGGACTGAACATGTTTGCTACAAGCGAATGATGACTTGATGAATGGATTTTGTCCAGGCTCTGGTGGGAGATGCACTGTGTTGTTTTCCACTCTGCTGTCATATGCTGCCATTCCCTGAAATATTCATCCTGGGGCTCAGAAATTCAGAGTGAATCCGAATTGACTTGCATTGGTTGTTAATCTAGGAAAGAATCTAGGTTCTCAACATGAGCTTCACCAAAGAGTTGATAGTGGCTCATAGTGGGATACTGGGTTCCTTCAGTATGACTGAGAAACAACAGACTAGCATGGAGACAGGACCCCAGAACCTGTCCACCAAGGGGATGTGGTATAGAGGTAATGACATACAATGCATAGAGGCTCTTTGAGCCTCAGCTTCAGGCTGTGTAATAGGGACTTTCCTCTCTATAGAGATGGTAGTCATGCTCACACCCATGGGGAATGTGTGAACCAAGGAATTCTGGTTTTACCCACATTACTATTCAATCTCCAAAACACGTTTCCGTTAAGAACTCACAAGGCTGCAGTAGCTCAGTGGTGCTTCAGGAACTGACGAGCCAGATATAGCAGGTTTGAATCCACAACAGGGCATCAGGAAGGGAATCCAGCCTTAATCCCTCAAATTCCATCTTAGTCCGTGTCCATCAGTGGTCCATTCTATGTGTCACAATAAGGCCCCAGCGGGGCCTTATTGTGACACATAGAATGGACCTCTCTCACCGTGCAATCTGCAAAATGCCTTCATGTCAAAGAAACAAGACAGGATATGGGAGCGTTTAGGCACATGTTGCAATCAGAAGTCTACTTTGCATCGTGCAGACACCTGGGTGCAATATGCACGCACTCTGCTGCGATGTGCACACAAGCCATGTTTGGCACAGAAGATGAGAGCAAGGGAAAAAAAAGAATGGTAAAAGACAGAAATACAAATAACTACAGACAAATGAACCCATGAAAACCTTTTTCACAGCTCAGAAGAACAAACGGTGATCAGCTTATTAAATACGACCTCCTTGAGTATAAAACATGCCAATGACAACTGTAAGTGTTGCTGCGACTTTACGGTCCTCTGGTTTGCCGTAGGCAGGATATGTTCAGCCAAGACCGATTCCTGTCAAAAAAAATTCCCAGGGCCCGAGATGACACATCGCGTTTCTCTTTAACCATCTGGAGAACTGGCAGGGGGCCGGGTGGCGGGATGTGCCAGTGCATGCCAGAGTCCCTTATCAGCCGCTAAGTCAGAGAATGTCAAGCAGTTCAATGGGAAAGGCTGTCCAAGGAGTCATTAGTGTCAATGTGGAAAAAGTAACGTAGGGCTTGGTGATGACGGGATGTTTCTGTGTGTGGGTGTGTGTTGGTGTGGGTGTGGGTGTGCAGAATGGTTGATCATGACTTGTAATGAGAGGTCAATCTTTACATGATATGATTAGTCTCCATGTCATGGGGGTAGACACAGACTTAGATGGACCTCTCTACCACTGATATGCCATGGCCCCTGATGGCCTGTACTTTATAAGCAGTTTGGACGCTAACCTTGGGGTTGTCTTCCCCAGCAGACTGAGAGGTGGTGGTGAAGAGAAGGGGAAAAACTCCATCTCTCCGTAAAGATTGATAAAATCAAGGTTGAGTTGGTGAATTAAAAAATCACAAGTGAATGTGGACTACAGGAAGTCTCCTATATCTCTGTCCAGACTTCACTCTGATCTGGAATGTTAGCTCACTTCCGCGCCCTCTGTGTCTGACTGTAATTACAGGCCCTGATATTTCCTGGCCAAGTTTATAGTGCTAACACCATGATAAAGAGTCCCCCCCTCTCTCTGTGTCTGTCTGTCTCTCTGTCTGTCTGTCTCTGTGTTTCTGTCTGTCTAACTCTCTCTCTGTATAAAGTCAAACACATCTCAATCTTAAGTCACAATTTCACCTCTCTCCAAGATAAATGTAAATGGCTCTGCTGAGTGAAGCATGTGTTCAATAAAGTCTCACTCATGGTTTGTTCGCTCACCCCAAGAGACGTAGAATTGGTCTTGTGGAGAAGAAAAGAGACAAAATAACTCACTTAGGTTGTCCGGCTGGGCCACATAATTGAAAAATTCAAGCATCGAATGGACAGCCGTGGTCCAGGTGTGTATAAGTAAACGCTAGCACTTTTTTTCTGGAATGCTGAGGCTTGAGAAAACATTTTTTGTGCACCTAGTGAAGGTGGGGGAATGAAAACAAGTTGGAATGAATGCAGGGCCTCAGAGCGTAGCGTCCGGCATGTGCTGACGAGAGCCAGAGACCAGATTTAATCCACTCTTATGGGGGTTCACGCTTCAGATACACACACACACACACACACACACACACACACACACACACACACATGAACTTGAAGAAGCTTTATTATGTATTTGGCATTGAGGAAGAGGCTTTATTCATGTGTCATGTTCATACATACAAGGAAATGTATTCTCTGCATTCAACCCATCCTGTTGCATAGGAGCAGTGAGCAGCCACAGTGCCCGTGGAACAGTTAGGGGTTTGACTGTGTTGCTCAAGGACACTTCAACCGGTTTTCTACAGGGGCCTGGAATCAAACCACCAATTCCCTGATTACTAGAGGACCAGCTTAACTCCTGAGCTATGCTGCTCCTTGCTTATCTTTCTCAGCAGGCAGAAGTAGCAGATAGCAGCTGGGTACAGTATGTCACACCAGTGACGCACTGCAGAGCAGAGGTTGGTGGTATCCAGTCAGAGAGATGGGTAGCTATTAGATATTAACCTAAGCCCCACATCTTATTGACCACTTCACGCTGCTTAGTGAGAAAGGTGGAAAATGGGTTTAAGCATTTTCCTATCGTGGGGAACATGTGGTGATAATATAGCAGTTGGACAGCCTTCCAGGCAGGTGATTTTTGGGAGGATGACACACAAAGAACAAGAGCATCCTTCATGTCTGTAGGATGAAGTCATAAGAATCCCCCCTCAACTCCCACTG
Organism: Regalecus glesne; assembly: GCA_900302585.1. NCBI lineage: Eukaryota > Metazoa > Chordata > Actinopteri > Lampriformes > Regalecidae > Regalecus > Regalecus glesne. The sequence continues at coordinate 16,103 of OMLC01038571.1, forward strand.
AACACCTCTCCTTCACTGTCTGCCCATCTCTTCATGTTCATCTTCTCTGAGGGATAAATCAGAACAAATCCATTTCAACACCATTGCTAGATGCCCTGGACTCTGAATATACTGCGATTGCTAAGGGGCCCTTATTTACTTAAACGCCATAATCGTCAATGTCTACTATTGTGTCCTCCTTCCACCCGCACCTGACTGCTTATGCACTCACCAAGATGGTATGTCGGTTGTGCTGATATGTGGCGTTGTAAATCTGCTGTGCGTATTAAAGTTCTGGTCTGCTGGCTCTAGATGATATAAGATGGACTTAAACTAAATGTACATTAACAACAACAATAATAATAATAATAATCTCCTTTATAGGGACAGTGCATATTCATGAACATTTAGGATGTAAATACACCAGATTTTGCCACCAGGCTGATTTTCATCTGTTGTCCCAAGTAATG
>OMLC01038572.1:0-16779 GCA_900302585.1 Regalecus glesne
GAATAAGGATAAGAATATGGTGTTTAGCTTAATCTATGCATTCAAAGAACAGCAACAGATACTAACAGACACACAGAGAAAATAACTGCACTACCAAAAGAGGAAAGAAGACACATCAATAATATATTTAGAAAGCAGAAAGGAAGAAGTACACAGAAACTGGAATACAACTGCAAAATAAAGGTCTTCTCTAAAAAAATATTAAAAGAAAAGGGATACTGAAGAAACTGATCAATAAACAGATGAGTGGCAGAAAATAAATGAATAAACGTGACATATAGGAGGAGTACCTTAACATATGGAGGGGCAAAGGATGATAAGTACCACCTGACTTCCTCTTCTCCATTTTCCACCTCCAGGCAGGCTTCTGAAGCAAAGCAGTACAACCCTGGTTTGTAAATCCCTTTCTATCGGGATCCAGAGTTGGTCTATTTGAATTATACCTTTGCCTGAATTATAATTCAAGCTGCTTGGAATCTTCTTTACTACCTGAAGTTTCCCCAGAGGGAGTAGCAGGGAAGACAATCATTTTGTGGCTGATCTCCACCAGTGCTTTGGGCTGTGGGGTCAGAAAGGGCTGACCAGTCTGGCTGCGGGTCCTAACCAAAGGCAAGAGAGGGGTGGCAGCCTGTGGAGTCAATGCTGACAGGGTCCTATCTGCGGGAGCTGCTGAAACGTCCAGAGTCAAATCCTGACGAATCTGAACCTTGATGGACTGAAACAACATATGTTTCCAGTGTTTAGCAGATGACATTCTCCAGTGACAAAAAGAGTACCAACATGAAGTAATTAACATTCAAAAAGGATTCAACATTATTCACGTCAGCTCGTCTGATATCTTATACCTTCTGATGACTGTCACATTGGATATAAATTTGTCCACTCCATGGTAGTAGTGCAGATTTGGTGGCTAGCGAGGGGTTGGGACTGATCAGAACCTGCAGGTGACACCTAGGTTAACAAAAAAACAGATAGTGGGGAAATAGTTGCATCAAAGGTAGGTAGGTAATGCTAGTAGGTCTGAAAGCCATCCTGACATTTTCCCTTTATGCAAGTATCATTCCACAACCTTCCATCTATTGGCGGATTAAAGGATCAAGCTGCATCACACAAATGATAACATGTTTAAGACTCCTTGCACGTTTCCTTTGTTGTCCTCATTTTCTATGTATGTGACCTCACATGAACCTGGGAGACCTGTAATTGGTGCCAGTGTAGTGGTCTGGATTATGATGCTTAAACTGATCTGTCTGCTGCTATTCTCACCTCTTTTAAGGATCCTCATCCACCTGTCTATTTGTCCACATGCAACATATGATGAATCTTGGCCTAGTGGCTTGATCTGGCGTGTTTGGATTTTAGATATTCATTGATTAATATCTTCATTATGAAGGAGGTTATAATTATTAGTACTCTTATCTTTTTAATTCAATAAGAATTCTGTTATCGTGATCATGTTGTATGATGTAAAGTGTGTCTTATTCTGTGTACACATCATCCATCACACATCTGTCTGTCTTGGGAGAGAGATCCTCCTCTGTGGCTCTCCCTGAGGTTTCTTCCTGTTAATGGTTTTTAAGGGAGTTGTTTCTGATCTGATGTGAGGGTCTAAGGACAGGATGTTGTGTTAATGTAAAGTCCACTGAAGCCCATTTTTAGTTTGTGATAATGGGCTATAAAATTGACTAGAAGCATACTTCTGGCAGTAGGGAGACAATGAACATTATTTTTTGATGACAAGTTTAATGCTATTACATTACACACCTTTACATCTTCAGTTTGTGGTATGTAAGAGCGATAGTGAATTCTTACTGTGGCTCTATAACTCCATGCTGGGGGGTGATGGTTAGGCAATGGGCAGGCCAGGACAACTCAAAACTCAGCTGTCTGGATGTGTTGTTCCGGATCTGAACCTGCCTGGTAGTGGCTGCACCATCTAGAACAATAACAATATAAGCATTGGTGATCTGTAATAAAGATTTATTTAGCAAAGCCAACAAAAGACTGCAGATGGTGAAAATCATTATCATATAATTTCCTCTGGTCACTGCCTGATGGCACCTACATCCTGTCAGACTCGAGATTAGCTTTAGGGCACTTACTCACATTGTTCACTCCTGACTACATTCTCGCTTGCGTTATACAAACTCTCAAAGGTAGGTTGCTTTGGATCGATGTGTTTGATGAATGAAATTGTAACATTTTATTCCAGAATCTTATCCCATGTTCATGTTAGCAGGATTTAAAAATCAGACCCCTTTAAAGCTGCAATAGAGAACATGAATATTATTTTTTATTCTTGTATCCTCCTTTTCCCCCACCTGAATTCCACGAGTTGCTTACTGCTGGGTCAGTCTCTTTGATACCTCTCTAGAAGGTCAACAGGAAGGAGGAAGCCGTAGCATGCGTCTCCTCCAAGTCACATGACAACAAGCACTCACTATTTTATACATTACGGTCTGGTGGGGAAAGCACAGTGCTTGGCCGTCAGAGGAGAATGAAGCAGAGTACTTTCCGCTCACTTAACCAAGAGGCCTGGACCACCCAGAGGGGGACACTAGTGAACCCAGAATACTTTATCCAACCTAACCCCTGTACCAGTGTGAGGCTTAGCCAATTACGACCCACTAGCTATGGACTTCTGGCCGTGGTTGGAAACAGCGCAGCCGGGAAATCAGTGAATCTCTTGAACTATTCCACAAGCAACCAGTAGGTCAGGATGAATGTGAATTGACACATGGATCTGCATTTGTAAGAATAGCCAATACAAATGCCCTCCCTCAGAAAAGACCTATGATTGGCCATAACTCTCCTCGCAACTCTTAAATTACAATATGCTGAACGGCTATGAAATGTTTGCCCAATGACGGCAAAAGCAAAAACAAACAAAAACGGCCCAACCCCAGCAAAGCGTTGAAATACATGAGTAGAACTTAAAATTGCAGCGAAACAATGCTATATTTCAATTCATGTTAGAACCCAAATTGCTACTTACTGATGGTGGGAGCAGTGAGGACAAGATGTTCTGGCTGAACGGACCAAGATTCCTGCTGCCTGTCCGAGGACTCTGAAGCCTTAGGGGAGAGACTCAGCACTCAAAACTTCATAGTCCATTTAATTCAGGCAAAATCCTTTTCCATTGTCTTCCATAAAAGATGCAATCAAAAATGTATTGAGAGCATATCGTCTATTAAAGAAGCTACATTGAAAATGCTACCTTATGGGATGGTTCTGCCACTCTTAGGGCCAGACCTTGGGGTCCTTTCACGGGTAGCACATCCAGGGACAAATTACTATTTGCGAAACCACAGGGAAATAGAGAGCAGTATTACATTCTTTATACACTTAAGTTATCAGCTCAGACCAAATGTGCAGGAAAAGATATTTGGAACAAAAGAAAATGTTTACACTATTTGATATAAACAAAGATAACCCCAAAATTGCAGACCAACAATATTTTGTCTAATTAGTGCTTTGTTATTAGTTGCATTTTAAGTAAGTTAGGGAATCATTTATTTATTTATTTTCAGTGGAAACACATTTTTATAAACTTCTTATTACCTAGAAGAAGGTATGACTTAAAAAACAGGATCTGTAATGTTTGGAAGCAGACGTTTGTCCCTCATAATCCTTCACAGACCACTATAATCCCCCTCCTCTTCCCATTTGAAATCTTACCCACACTTCAAAGCAAAAACAGAGTAGAATTGCATAATGTCTCAAATGAAAAATAAATGGATTCCCTTATGTCCCGCAAGGGGAAATTTAAAACTTCAGTGTCTTGCTCAAGAACACACTAGTCTTGATCTTATTGTAAATTAGAAATGGAGCTGGTGAGCTAAAATGTTTAGGATGTTTTTGTAGCCTAAATATTTTCTTTATATTTCACCAATACCAACAGCAGAACCATTAATCTCAGAATTGATCAATACAACAGTTTTTATCGCTGGTGCCTGTTGAATACAGTACCCATCCCTATGAGTAATATGTCAATATTTTCAGACCCACCACTGGCAACTATTCATTTAGCAATTGGCAATTTATTGTGAGATGGATAAGCAGATTTTTCCATTTGATGATAACCTTTGGCTGAAACAAATTTCTTGTCTGCCTGTTTTCAGAGAAAAAAAAACTAATCCACTTTGCTCCAATGAACCATGCTGTTGCTTACAGCCTTAAAATGAAAAACAAGGGGGAATAACAGAGCTAATCTGCATGGCTGACACATTATCCACATTAGGCCTCGTCCACACTGCTTACCTTTACCCGTGTGTGACAGCTACTTTACTGCTGAAACTTTCACAAGTGTAATGTCAACAGAGACAGCATTGCTGCTGAGGTGCTGCTACCACCAGTCCCATCTTTTTACTTTTGAGCTTTCCTTTGATAAATGCCATCAATAATCAAATATTTCATTTCTTTATATCTAATGAAAATTCAATTTTGCCTAGCTTGCTGCGGCTAATGATTAAAAAATGTTTTTTTTTGTCTGTGACATTCTACAGATATAGACATTGAAATTATAGTAAAAACTCTCAATTATGTAATGTATGATGTATATTGACAATTAGCAGTCTACTTTTACCAAGAAGCTTAAAGCAGAGAAAATAGGCTCAGTGCCAAAACTCTACATAAAAACACAACTCAGGCTGTCTGACCACTCGAACCTGTTAAAATGGGCAACGAAATGAAAAGAAAAGCGTTTCCATGGTGCACAGAGTAAATCAGGTAGGAAGTGTGGCCCGGGCCTTACTCTAAAAGCTTATAAAGCCCTATATGACCATAGGTATGTAGGGGCTAGTGTTGTCCAATGTAGGCTACATATGCTGAATGAAGCCCTTGATCCATTTTGAATTGTATTTGTGGCATATGTACTTGTTTGCCTATGCATGTTGGATGCTTATGAAATTTTAATTTCCAAAATAGAGGACTTTATAAAGAAATGTAAATTCCTCCTGTGAATAATTCAGCCCATTACCTATTCCAGATGTATTTGTCAATTAGCTAAGCCCTAGTATAAACATATGTAAAAGGCATTATTAAATTTTGGGGATGACTATCATTATGAAATTGCAATACAATTCTCAAATCATAGCACTAATATTAAAATTCTTGTCTGTGGCCTTGCCTAATGGTTGCCAGCTCCCGTCTTCCCTAAGTGGTCTTTTTAAAATGCTATGGTTAAGATACAGTAGGCTCTTGCATGTTTTGTTTCAGTAACAGCTCATGTACATGATGGTACCTGTCTGTCTCCAAGTCCTGCTTAATAGATGACTCCATGGGCTCAGTGTGGTCACTCTCGCCAGTATCTGAACTCTCTGTGCTGCCCATCAGCGACAGGACTACCTTACTCATATTCCCATAGAAGATTTGGGCTTCATTCGGTCTCTGTGGCAAGTCATAGGCTACAGGGGAAGATCAACATCAGTGAAATCCGTTACCACGCAACACATTTTAGGCTCTTTTTTGGAGGAAATTAGATTCTGGTATTATCGTTTTGTTATGAAATGAGTAGCAATGAAAACAATGAAGTTATCCAGAATTCAGATGTTTTTTGCTCATATCCTTCTAGCATCAGTTTCTCACTTCAACCAAATCTAACCAGATCTCAACTCTCCAACGGGCAAACCAAGATCCATTACAAAATATCTTACCCTCTGTAATCTGATCCTCTCCTAAGAACTTTGTGTTGAATTCAATATTCTTCAGTATGCTATTCTCAGAAAGAATCTTCTTTCCACTCTCCACCTTACTCTGCAACAACCTGGGGGGGAAAACACAGAATAAATGGGCAAACAATAAAGACAACAAAAATTAATAAATAAACAGAAACATTTTTTAATCCAATTCAATGCCAATTGGGTATGCTTTTATCAATGCTTTGGGAGTATTATGTCATCTTAAATTATAGCTTAGCTCATATGCCATCTCTTATTGCAACTAGCCAAACAAGAAAAACATTGTCCTGCAGGATATACTAGGGCAGTGAATGGTAACACTTGGCTGAATGAGAAAATTCAAAACCAATTTCTCTAAAATACTCATTTCAACAATAAAGAAAATTGTATTAGAGAAGAACTCCCATGTGGGGGTCTCATTGTGCAAACAGTACTTCCACATCACATAAATGTAACAAATTGCGTCTTGAATCCCAAACCAGCCAATGAACTTATCAGATTGTTTTGATTGAATAACTATTCTTTACTTTCCCTCATTGTGTTTCGCCAAATGCTAATGTCAAAAAAATTCACTTTAATAAACAAAATAATTGTCGCCATGTCTGACCTCCGGTATTGCTGCCTGGAAACTTCATCTCCACAGAAAAAACAAAGAGTAACGAGCAGCGCATTTGCTGACTGACACAGAGACACCTCTCGCTGGGTGGACTTGAGAAGTACTGTGATCACCTAGAAATACATACACATACGCACACATTGAGAGGGCTACATTACAGGATTAGCATTCATATGACAGACAGGCACCACCTAGTAGGATTTAAGAAGCTGACACTGAATCAGGGGGGCGGCATAGCTCAGTGGGTAGAGCGGTTGTCTGGGAATCAGAAGGTTACAGGATCGATCCCTGGCCCTGCATATAGCATGTCGAGGTGTCCTTGAGCAAGACACGGAACCCCCAACTGCTCACTTGATGTACGTGGCTCTGGATAAGAGTGTCTGCTAAATGCCTGTAATGTAATAATGATTGCACGAATTTAAAAACACCTTCTATGCCAAAACCTTGAACTTTCCCTCTTGTTTAAAATGTATTCTTGTCTGAACTTCAAATTTCAAGTCCCTCAACTTCTGACAGTCATTCATTCCTACACTACAATATAATGTTTTTTCAGGCATTCTAGGCTTCATTGACAGGCGAGTCACCGTAGACAGCAAACGGAGAGTGTAAGGAAAGAGATGCAACAAAAGTCCCAAGCTGGAATCCAATCCAGGATGATGTATTAAGGCCAGAGCCAATGTGGTATACCAGCTGAGCCACCAAGCTGCCAAATAATATAATCTTTTAATATCAGTTTAATAAGGTGTCCTACCTCTTGCGTTCTCTCTTTCAGGACAAATTGTGATGGGGAGAGGCTAATGACAGAGGGATCCATGATGGAGCGCGTCTGCATGTCAGAGTAAGCCTCAGCTTTGATGAAGGCTGCCCTGGAGCCAGTGTTCCTCACACACAGACACACCTTGCTGACTTTGCCAACAGCTATGCCTGTTAGCGTGGTGACATAGCCATCTGCTCGTTTCCTCAGATCCTCCAGGATGATATTGCTGGTGCCACCATACCCTGAAAGAGGAATCTGAGATAACATGGGAGTAAACTTATGATATAGTTATCCTTAATGCACATTTCTTCTAAAGCCAAGCTTTAGAAGAATTATTAGTTGATTATCAGTAGTGAAAAGAATAATGACAGTGTGTCTATACCTACACACACACCACAGAGCAGAAAACATTTAAGATTTATGAAAAGCTTATAGAAGTAGCAGTCAGGAAAAAAAAGGCAAACGTTACAAAGAAAACAAGAAAATGATGAGAGGAAAATAGATAGCAGGTGATAAAAGAAACCAGAGAGATGTAAAATAAAAGTCAGATTCTCACCGTAAACTTGATCCCTGGCTGTGAGGGCCGTACTCCAGATTGTTTGATCTCAAGCTTGGCCAACATACAGGCCACCCTGGTGGGTGCAAAGAGCAAGTGTATCGTCACATCCTCTTTAGGACGAATTGACAACTCCCCGTGTCTTGTCAAACGCTCCTCTGGACTGAACATACTCTGGAGCTGAAAGAGAGAAATACACTACATGGTAATTTGGTTGGTTTCACAATTATATATTAATAGTTGAACAGACATCCATCCATCCAATTTCAACTGGTTATCTGAAGCCAGGTAATGGAGTTATGCTGGAGCCTGTTCCAGCACTCATTGGGAGAAGGCAAGGACCTATCCTGGACAGATCCCCATTCCATCACAGAGTATATCATTTAAAAAAAAACACATCTTTTTTCTTGCCATATGTTGGCAGCTCACTGCTCCTATAAAATAGGATGGGTTAAAATGCAGAGAAATCCAAATTTACCCTTGCAGGACTGATAAGGGAATCAATTTATTTGATTTATTTATTTAAACCCAATGAAAAAAACAGTATGGGTTCAGAAAATTTTACCTGAAAACAATCTTGGTCTTGACCACGGATTAGCAATCGTAGTTGCTGGAACAAACTGGAAGAATTGTTCCTTAGAACCAGCTTCTGTTGCCTTTGAAAGGGACAGACAAACATTAGTCCTTCATCTCTAAAAGGAACCAATCCAGAACATTGATAAGATACCAAATAAGGTTTCTGAAAATTATTTTAAAAGAAAGGCTCTTTGCTAAAAAAACATGTTCATCAGAAAATTCTAAATCTGCATGAGCTGGTAAACTACTGCAGCCTCTTTAAAGATCATCATCCATCTGTCCACATTCTATAAATGATGAGAAATAGTCTAGTGGGTAGATCTGGCATATTTGCATTCTAGATGGTCATTAATTGGCACTGTCGCTAAGGATTTTATCAATATCTATCCATCCATCGTCAACCGCTTATCTGGGGTTGAGTCCCAGAGGTACCAGATTTCAGCCGGAAATTCCAAGTTTTCCTTTCCCTTGCAACATCAACTAGCTCTGACTGGAGGATCGCAAGGCATTTCCAGAACAGTATACAGATAAAATCCCTCCACCTGGTCCTCAGTCTATCCTCTGGCCTCCTCCCAGCTGGCCATGCCTGGAAAACTTCATTTGGGAGGTAACCTGGTGGCCTCCTGATTAGATGCCCAAAGTACCTCAACTGGCTCCTTTCAACTTGAAGGAGCAGAGGCTCTACTCAGAGTCCCTCGTGATAACTGGACCTATCATATCTTCAAGGGAGACATCAGCCACCCTCCTGAGAATACCCATTTCAGCTGCTTATATCCATGATCTTGTTCTTTCTGTCATGACCCAGCTTTCATGGCCAGAGTAGGAACAAACACTGACCAGTAGATGGAGAGCTTTGTCTTCTGGCTCAGCTCTCTCTTGGTAACCATGGTTTGGTCAAGTGAGCTCAGTACTGCTCCAGCAGCTCTGATTCTCTGGTCCAACTCATGCTCCATCTTCCCCTCACTGGAGAACCCTGAGAGACTTGAACTCCCTCACTTGGGGTCAGGACTCATTCCCTACTCAGAGTGGACCATCCTCTGGTGTCCTGCTGAGAACCATGGTCTCAGATGTAGAGGTGCTGATCCTCATCCCTGCTGCTTCACACTCAGCTGTGAACTGATCCAGAGACTGTTGGAGGTCACAGACTGATGATGTCATCAGAACCACATCCTCTGTACACAGCAGTGATGTGATCCTCAGTCCACTGAACTACAACCCCTCTCCTCCACCACTACACCTCCTCATCCTGTCCATGATCATCACAGACAGGACAGGTGACAAGGAGCAGTCCTGGTGGAGGACAACCCCCACCAGGCAGGAGTCTGACTCACTACCTAGAACCCAGACACAGCTCTCACTGTGGGCCTACAGAGACTGGATGGCCAAGTAGTAGTGACCCCTGACCCCAGACTCCCACATCACCTCCCACTATATTCCCTGGGGGACCTGGTCATAAGCCTTCTCTAGATCTACAAAACGCATGTAGACTGGATGAGAAATGAAATGAACAAGGAAAATAATAAATATGTATTATTTTTTCTTCCTTGTTTTTCATGAAGGTCTGCTTGGCTTCCTCCTCCCCCTCAACTTTTCACTTTGTCCTGGTCAACTCTTTGCATAGAATAATCACCAATGTAAGTGAAAAACACAAAACAGATTCCTAATTTATAGAACTTACTTGTCTTAAATCCGAGACACAATAGCATATAATGGGTTCACCAAGGGAATTATCAAATAGTTTTACTGTGATTGTAATTATTATACAGGAACTTGCTGTTGTGATAAAGTAAGCTAACTTACCCAGTTTAGAATCTAAGAAAGATATTCAGTTTGTCTTGATCTCTACTGGTTTTTATCTGTGTACTTGTAACTGTTTTGGCTGTTTTCTGACTTTTGTCTGCCTTTCATCCTCAAGTCCCATCTGGACTGGTGGCCGAAGATAGATGCGGTATACTGCTACTCTGGGGAGCTACGCTATATGTTCTCTGAAACACTCAACCGGGTTATACAAGGCCTCAACACACATGCCCCGCTACGCATGACACCGGTGAGAAGAGAATTGTTACACAAGCACACGAACGTGTGTGTGTCTGTGTGTGTGTGTGTGTGTCTGTGTGTGTGTGTGTGTCTGTGTGTGTGTGTGTGTGGGGGGGTATTGAGTACTAAGTAATAGAGATTCATACCAAACACTAGTGAAAGTGGCCCTCTATCCGTCCCATTTGAACTAGATTTATGAAAGTGTTGATATCACTGCTCTCATTTTGGTTGGTAATTAATAAATGTCAATTAAAAAGTAAATCTTTTTATACCTTTTTGTTTTCCAATTCATTTGGGGTTCAAAAAGAATTTTTAAAAAAAAGATAGAATTGGCTGGAATCTGCAAATTGAACCAGCATGACCAGATCTTTGATCAGACGAGAGGGCACGGCTTTTCTCTCTCTGCTCAGATGGAGTTAAAGGAGAATGGAAAGTCAACTGTTACAAATGCTGCTTTCGTATTTGGTGATTTTAATAATAATGGTATTAATAATAACGACATATTAGTATACTGAACAGCTTAAATATCCACAGGTTATTTTCCTACAATGTGTTTTTATTGTAACGGCTGCTATATTGCAATTCGCTCCCTCCAACAGAGCCTCACATTTAAGGAGAAGATGACAACCAGCCTTAAGTTCAAAGAGAAAGCCACAGAATTGGACACACGCAGTTACAAGTGCCTCCTTCTTGCTTTGGTCAAGCTCATTCATGCTGACCCCAAGCTCATGCTGCATGTGAGTCTGCTAGTTCCAGCACTATACTCTGGCTTACTCCGTTTCCTGAAAGGATCAAGGATTTTCTCTGGTGGTTTATTTTCTATTCAATGGTCTTTGTTGCTTGGGATTCACTCATTCTTTATTGGTGTGTGATTTTGTGTGTTAGAATCCAGTGAAGCAGGCCCTGGAGACCCTGAGCAGTACAGCTGAGCTCATCACAGGCCTGGTACAACTTGTTCCTCTAACCAACACTGCCCAGCTCTCTCAAGAAGCCATGGAGGTCAGATACCTATTTCCTCCTTCATTGCTTGATTATATTAATTTCTCACCTTTGGTTGCACTTGTTTCTTCTGCAATTCCCTTATTTTGTTGCTTGTTGTTTTATAAAATCCAACCAAAATTACATCTCCTCCTTTACCCCAAGACATTATCAAAATGATGCTCAACTGTTGGTAGCCAATTGTCATTCAGGTGAAGAGTCTGTCATTTTTATGCAGGGATTTAAAACGTACGTCTGGCCTGTGAGCCTCTGATCGGGCTTGTCCCAGCACCCAGTGATTATTTAAAGAGAAGGTTTTGAGTGACAGCTAAGCAGGTACATTATGAACAGTCTTATTTTGTTAAAGATGATACGGAACTTACATAGAATATTTTGCACATTGACTTTTATACAATATTCTTTTCAAAGTCTAACAGACGTAAGTAATAGTACAGAAAAATATTGAGGTTAACATAAAATAGAGTTGTTAAATAAGAAGCCAGTCTATGAAGGTTGGTTTTGACTCTGTTCAAAAGAGTCGATATTATAAGATGCCGCCAGATATGCTGGAATACTGTTCCTGAGTCTGAGCGCATATGAACTAAAAGCAACTCGACTGAAGGTTTTGATCTTGGATAGAGATCCAAGATTAAAACTGGATTGAGGATCAATACAGCATCACTGGACCCGAGTGCTTTATGGAACCTATTAGAATGGAACCACTTGTAATTAGGGTCCAATCCATTGAAAAATGTGATATATAATTAGTGCTTCTACTGTACTTGTACTGCAGTTGCTGTATTGCTTAGTAGATGAGAGTGTTGGCTTTCCTACTAAAGATCAGGGCTTCAAACCCTGGTTGGGGTGAGTCTCCAGTAAGATTCTGCAGCTTAGACTCCTGATGCTATCCAAGTGAACAAAGTCTCAGATATATGTCACTTTGGATAAAAGCAACTGCTAAATTAAATCGTGAATGTTAAGTACTTTAAATTTAGTCCTGAAACTGACTGGCAGCCAATCCAAAGCTTTTGAAACTGGAGAGATATGACACATTCTAGTTTAGGTTTCCATCTTTACTGCAGCATTTTGTAGTGGTCGTGTTTCTCTGATGGTTTTCTTTGATAGTTTTCTTATGGGGGGCAACAGAACTCAGTGTGTAGAGGCATCGTCTGGCAATCGGAAGGTTGCAGGCTTGATCTCCAATTCTGCAGAAAGCATGTCGGGGTGTCCTTGATTAAGACACTGACTGCTCCCCGGGCGCCACATCGTGGCTGCTCACTGCTCCTATACAACAGGATGGGTTAAATGCAGAGAATTGCAAATTTCCCTCTGTGAGACTAGTGAAAGAACAATTATTATTATTATTATTATTATTTGAATGACCATTTTTCAAAAGCATGCAAGGGTTTTTTTCTGACATTCAGACAGCATTAGCAGCATTCTTGATGTGATAAAGAGCAACTTTGGTAACACTTAGAGGTGCCCCACACACGATTCAAGTTGTTCTGAAAAATTCCCTCCATACTTTTAGCCTGAGGGGGGGTTGAGTTTAATGATGAAGTATTCAGATATGAAATCAATTTCTCTGTTAGATCCCTGGCCACCATCATTGCCATTTTGTTTATAACTCAACATTTTGATCCATTCATGGATTGATGTCGTGAGATACAATTTACAAGGATGTCCATTCGGTGAGAATAGCCATTACAGCTGGTGATTTTAGCATTCATATTGATAAATCCTGTTAACTCGGTTGTCACTGATTTTCTTGAACATTTTTAAATCTTTTAACCTTGTGCAGTATGTTACTAGCCATGACTGTTAACACAGCCTTTGATTTAGATTGGTCCCTGAATATGTCTCTTAGCTTTCTGATTAAGGATGACGCTGTCTCCTACCATGCACCATTACCTTTGATATGTCTTCATCACCAACTAGAATACTTCAGAAACATATAGTTCTCTCTCACGGTCAGCAGCGATGTTTTCCAGCTTCTTTACCAGTCTGGCCAGAACCGCTCCTGACTGTCCCAATGTTTATGTCCAAGATAGTTGGCTTAGTGATTTGTGTTCATCTGCCCTTGAGATTTCTGCTCCATATACTTCCAAAGCTGTCCCAGTTATAAACACAGCACTTGGATCAATGACATCCATCATCAAAGAGAGCATAGAAAGGCTGAATGCAGATGGAAAAAATCTCAAAATTCCCCAACTCCATATAAAGGAGTTATTCATGAATTTGAATCAAACCATATAAAAAATCGAGGGCTGCTTACTTCTCTGACCTGATTAATTGTAATGAACACAATTCAATCTTTCTGTTTAGTACTATAAGCTTGTGAATCCCTTTTCTGCTTCTGGTAATGACAGTGAAAATGTCTTGTATTTCTTTGTCAACATCACTGATGGTCTAAGGTCCAATTTCACCCCCACTGTTCTCACCTCTGCCCCTTTGAGTCAGATTTTCATATTGGAATTTGCACTCATTTCTCTACAGTCCCATGTTAAGACAGTAACACATGCTCCCCTCTTCCAGTCCCTGTGATATAGTTCTGACAACATTTCTAAAATCTATCCTTCCCGTCTTAGATCCCAGCCTGCTCTCCATCATCAGCTGCTCTCTTATATCTAGTACTATTCCTGAATATTTCAAAATTGCGTCTTCAGCCTTTCCTCAAAAATCTCTCTTGATTCAGCAAGGTTAGACAATTACAGACCGATCTCTAAATATCCAAAAAAACATTCAAAACCCTGTGTCTACTGCTACTCCCTCCTCTTTAAAGATCCTCATCCATGTGTCCATGTGTCCACATGAGACATGTGGTGAGTCTTGGCCTGGTGTCTTGATCTGGCCTGTGTGTATTGTAGATGATCATTGATGAATACCGTCACTATGAAGGAGGTGATCATTATTATTATGACTGTTTTACCTTCTGTATCCCTGTAAGGACAGGAGGTCGTGTTAATTTCAAGTCCATCGAGCCACATTATTGATTTGTGATAATGGGCCGTACAAATACCACCGACTTGACTTGAGATAAGATGAGGTATGATAAGCTAGTCCTTTATCAGCCCCACAGGGGTGACATTTTAGATGTGGTCGACTATAGATGCCATTAAATGTGCTCTTTATTGCAGCTTTTGTCTGAATCCACTTGTTGGTGTTAGGTGCCTCTGTATTTGTCACCAACACAGAGTCAGTTAATAAAGGACTCATTTTTACAAAGTGCTTCTCTAGTCTGGTGACTACTCGAAGGGCTTTACATCGTATGCCTCCCATTTAGCCAGCACGGGGGATTCAACTCAAGTCAGTGTTATTTCCGTGGCCCATTATCCCAAATTAACAATGCGCCTCAGTGGCTTTATACCAACACAACCTCCTGTCCTTAGCCCCTCACATCAGATCAGGAACAGCTCCCTTAAAAAAACCCATTGACAGGGAGGAAAATAGGAAGAAACCTCAGGGAGAGCACCAGAGGAGGGAACTCGAGACAGACAGACATGTGATGGATGATGTGCAGGAAGAATCAAACACAGCCTGGGAACAGCCTGAAAGGTCGTGTCAAGGACATGACGATGGTGACCTCTCAAAAGGAGGAGCACATGAACCAGAATGCAGAGTCTCTTCAACTCGTGTGGCCTAGTATGAATGAGAAGTGGATTATTCACACAGAGGAGTGTGCAACACAGCCAACAGGATCACGGATGGTTTGGATCCTGAACATGCGTATAGCCACAGGGGCGGCGTAGCTCAAGAGGTCGGGGATCGTAATCAGATCTGTCGGTTCGATCCCCGGCCCCTTGCAGAAAGCATGTCAAGGTGTCCTCGAGCAAGACCCACAATCCTTAGCGGCTGAAGCCCTGAGAGGGAAATGCAAACTACCCAGGGCGTTTCCCCTCCTTTTCCCTGATGACTGCTCCAGGCTCCAGCACCGCTCCACGACCCGACTTCACATAAGTGGTTGAGGATGGATGGATGGATTCTCACGGTAGCAGTAAGCTCACCATTAAAGCTGAGTATAGATGCATGCTCGTAAACGATGAAAAGATGAACTTCCTTCTCCCCGGAGGAGTAGGTGGGGGAGGATTGGGTGCAGACACTGCAAGTCAACATATGTCTAAAAACCGTCATCCCGTGGCTGTGGGCCTCTTGGCAGGCCTTCCTCTCCGTACGCGTGCTATTTGTTGATAGAATGCTGTCTTGAGGTGGTTTGCAGTGCCTGACCGGGTGGGAAGGCCGCACACGGTTCGTGGTTATCCTCTTGAAGGCACCGCATTCCTGCTGCGGGGGAATTCTGTGGCGGTTCAGAAGATCAGCAACTTCCTGCAAATTCCTCTGAGGGAAAAAAGGTCTGACGGGTTATTGATCGCTCACACTCGTGTGCGGAGTCCCCCAGGGGTCTGTTCTAGGGTCCATCCTCTTCTCTTGATCTGTGCTACCTCGGGGTCATTTGTCGAGTCGCTTTCCAGACATGTCACACCCCTGTTATGCTGATGATACTCTTCTACTGTTCTGCCAAACCCAACAACCTGAATCAGCCGTCCTTGCGTCTCTGATTGCTTAGCTGCCATCCAGGACCGGATGTCCTTAATTTCCTCCATCTAAACCTGAAGTTCTCTTAACCGGTCGTGAGAACTTTGCCACTGCGGTCATCTCTGACCCGACTGTCTCTTGATCACCATGTCACCAAGGTCGTCCTGCTTCCTTCAGTTAGGATATGATGATACCATCAGATATAGTTGCTCTTTTAAGGATATTAAGGAGATATTAATTCATCTTCTCCCATCTAAATCCCTCTAATCAAGATGCTCTGGGTCATTTACAGCTGGTTTAGAACGGAGCAGCTGGATTACTCACTAGAAGAGGCCATAGGTCCACATCAGCCCTGTTCTTTCCTCTCATGTGGTCCCTCTTACTTTTAAAATCCTAGCTAGCCTAAGCACAAGGTTACAACTTTGACCTTTGACCCGACCTCTATCGGGAGGAGAGGGGTGGGACGATTACTAGCACAGGGTTAAATGATCAATCACTTTTCCATTATCAGTCCTGCCGGGGGAAACTCGCAATTCTCCAAATTCAGCCAATTCTGTCGTACGGGAGCAGTGAACGGCACCATGTGATACTCAGGGACCAGTTAAAAGGTTCGGTGTCTTGCTCAACCGTGTAAAACCAGTGTCTCATTGTTTTTTTCCGATTTGGAGTTATGGAGGTGGTGCTGATGTTGTTGTCCACCACTGTCTGAGGCCTGGAAACCACAACCAGCCACCTGTGGCCCACTCATCAGCTCACAAGTCCTCTCCCCAGGGAGTCACCGGCAGGTATGTGACTGTTCTGGAACAACAGTTTGACCTTAAGCGGGGCCGCGGGTGAGCCACGCAGCTCCCCGACACAACTGTGTGAGGCCTGCGTGTGGTCGCCCTCCATGCTCAGCATGGTTCTAATTTATCCTCTGTCTTACCAGTCACATCTCTGTGGCAGTCACTGGTCTGTCTGGCCGTCAGCCACCCGCGGCCCACTTCTAGAGATGTCTCCTGAAGGCATGATGTCCCTCTGGGTTAATCTGGAGATCTGGAGGACAAGG
>OMLC01038576.1:0-11424 GCA_900302585.1 Regalecus glesne
ATATATTCTCATTGCAAAAGACAGATGTCTACTCTTATTGGTCATGAAATTACTGCTCAGCTCCATTTCTAAGATGGCACCTGAGGGAAATGGCTTCTCTATAGAGATGCTTTGGTTCAATTGTTTTCGGCTTTTGACAGGGTAAAAAATACAGATGAATGATCCAGACTGACACACAGCTCTCTTTATTTTCATCATCCATCAGGCCATTCCATAGACAATATATTGGCTCAATCTGCTTTTAGCACAATTGCAAAATCTCTGGACGTCTTCTTACACTTATGTTGCCAAGTTACGTGTAAGGTTTCTCATGACTTTAACTCCAAATCTCCTTTGTATGTCAACAGGTCCACTTTGACAGGCGTCTTGGTTATTACAGAGCAGTCTTTTCTACCTCTGAGTTTGCAGTTAATCAGAATCCTCATTTTCCAGCAATCAGGGGGGAAAGCCCAGTTCATTAAGCTCTTTAATTGGACGCTGACTATTTCGGCTCTTTTCTAATTTTGTCTTCTAGAGGGCACAAACGTTTGATTTGATAACCATCGCTTTTGTCTTTTGTTATGGACAAGACTAAAAAGGTGCAATATAAGAATAAGTCTTGATGCATGGTCAATAATCCAGGTAAGGGAAATCGCAAAAATGGTGAATCGGTTCAACTGGATCAGAAGTTAATTCAGAAACGTTTCTTCACTCTAACAGGTGACATCTGCAGTCTGAGCTGACTGAAGCATCCCCCCTTATAAACAGTACATTGATACCACACAACAATTGGGTGGTTTCATATCCAAGTTGGGTGATCAACTGCACATTCAGTGGCAATTGCCACCATTCACAAAGGATTGGGGAATATTTGCAATCACGGCATTGTTAGAAGACGACAGATGTACTCTTAGGCCACCACCCCTGTTCAACACCGGGCGTTCCCTCTTGACATAAATGGCCTCTTTAACCCCCCTTTCAAACCAGTGTTCCTGCCTATCAAGGATGATGAGGTTCCTGTCCTTGATGGGGAGGAACCTGTCCTTTAAAAACATATATTAATAAGTCTATTTTCTATTTATGAGGGAGTGCTTGCTTTACTGCAAAGCCACAAGAGTCCCAGGCAGATGACAAACAACACACACTCAGAACATTTTCAAGTCCAACCAGTTTATTTATTAAGTCAGTTTTCCAGACACCTGTCAAGTTCAAGCGCTTACATTGCCTAGGAAAAAGCTGGCCTTGCGATCCCCCTTCCAAATAAACCGATTTCCACCATAAGGAAACCTGAGACACTTCGTTAAGTCTCCACTAATTTCTCTGATTAAATTTCTCTGTAACATTAAATTAATGAAGCAAATTTCCAAACATAATTGAAAAGCATGCACATCAAACTAATGCACATGTCAGTAATTAAATTGATAAAAGGAATTAATTTGCCATCATTGCTAATAACGTGTTCCGACTCTAGTTTGCCTTCTAAAATACACCCAGGCATCTGGAAAGCATCCTTATATTAGTTACTGCATTAATATGTAAGGATGAAACCCATGTATAACTACACAGCCTGAGAAACTCTGGTTATGCCAAAATGAGCAATGTATCCTAAACCCAAAGTATGATGTGACTTGAGGTTATGTCCACTATTAAGCTTTGAGAAGGAAGGAAATATTTACTGTTCATTTGTAAAATACAATTGCAGTTATTATGTGTAACATTAGCTAAATATTTTAGAAGAAAAGAAAATGACTGCAGATCTTAAGTTTTTTTAACCTTGATTCATTGGTCTTCATTCCTAAGATGACATTAATCTATTTTTCCGGCAAGAGTAAAAGAACTGATGCAAAGTTAGGGTTAGTAAAAATGGACCTCGCTCGGTCTCTGTCTCTGTGTCTCCATCTCTCTCTCAATGTGGTAAATGTCCCAATACTACTTTATGTAATACTATTTAGCTTACTACTTAACAAATGCACTACTTTTACCACTTCATAGAGTACCATTATGATACAGTTACATACATAGCAAATGCACTACTTGATACAATGCTAGTAAGATATGATTACCGTGTAGCTAAGGTAATACTATAACTACTTCATATAATACCACTATTATAAGATTGCTATTTGACAAATGTTTCACAACTACTCTCCATAAAGTACAGCTAAAGCAGCATTAATATGCATTGGTCTATGATTCCTGTTGGAAACACTCAAATCTATCTGCTAATTTATGACTGTTTTAAGTTGCTTTGGCTAAAAGCGTCTGCAAAGTAAATGTAAATGTGAAGGCAGTGATAGTGCAACTATAAAACCCTTCAAGTCTCAATGCCAGTGCAGAATGTATGACAGTACTTTCATTGGACTTGGAAATGAATTCTAATGATCTTCGAGGCTAGCAGCTGCTGTGGGTGGTTAAGTTACAGGACTACAATGAAGGAATTAGATGTCTCTGCTTAATCATTACAGCCAATAATGGATTCAAGGTCATATTTATTTCTCCTCTGTGAAAGTAATGAATGCTGGAGAGAGGATTTTGACATAATCAGAATGAGGGAGTCATGGCATTTGCATAATTACAGTGTCAACGGGCGCTGGATGAACGACTAATCATGTTAAAAAGGTTTATCAATGGGGAGTCTATCTTCTTCAGACATCCCCTTTGGACTTCTCTCCTCTTTCAACTCTAGTTTTGGAAATGTTTAAACCGGTATTATGAGACTACACTGTTCAAGCATTTGGTTTTTTTCCTGGCCACTACTAGCTCTAATCACCATATGAATTTGCTTGTCATCTTATGTGGGCACCGTTATGGGCAGATTTTTACATGTTTGTCCAATGACGTACACTCTGATTCCGAATTGGAATTTGATGCAGTTTCATCTGGGTGGATCAGTCACGCCTTGCATGCTGTGAACTTCTGTGGCCCGGATCAGATCTGCAGTAGTGGCTCTCTAATTTAAACCTTATCCTCTGGATTTACTTTGGGGAAGTCGTTCTCCGTCTTGATAGTTTCGTGTTTAGTGTCTCCTGCTAAACCAGATTATCGGTGGGATGTGTTGATTTTCCAGGCTGGAGTTATCTTGTCCCTTTCCATCCAAAATTGTGGACGCTACTAATATATTTACTCTCATCTGTGGAAGATACAAACTACATGCTCATCACCTTTGTTCCTTTCCCCAACATACCAAATGAAGTCTGCTCCAATCAACCCCCATCTTCCCCCACCACTTAATCCAACACACTCCAGAATTCTTCTTTCTGATAATGTTCATCATCACACTTTCGATCTCCAGCTTCATCCTCATCACTGTACAATACTCTCTTCATATCCAACACACTCTTGGTATTCTCTTCCTTCAGGATTACCCCTATCCCATTTCTCCTTCTATCTGCACCGTGGTAGAAGGGTCTTAACTCACTTCTGATTTTGCCTCACTCCATTTGCACCTGGTCTTTACACCATATATCTACTTTCTGACTCTCGCTACCACACTCCTACCATTCGTCCTTTTCTGCTGCCTCTCGTTTGCTCAGCTGTTGCATAGTTTCCACCGGCACCCTACCGGCCAATGGTTGCAGTGGCAGTTGTTCGTAACCTGGGGCTCAACTGATCCGATATGGAAATCTAATTTATGACACGCATATTTAATTTAGCTAAGTTTTTATGCTGGATCCCCTTCCTGACACAGCCCTTCCCATTTATCTGGGTGTTGAGACCACTACTAAGAATGTGTTGGCTTGTGGATCCTAAGTGGCTGAGTTTAGTGAGAGACCTCCTACTCTGGTGAAGATACTAATTTTTACTAGGTAATCTGGTTCCATGGTCCGGACAGATAAAGTAACTTTATTAGTGAAGAAAAGTTGTGGATTTCAGCTTTAACCTCTGAGTTTGTTATGCAACTTCCTTTTCCCACTGCAAAGCATCCTGACATATATACTGCTAATGCCGCCTGACACCTAGCTAGGAAATTCTACCATGGTGATGCTCACCCCCACACTCCTCAGTCTATAAAAGACTCGTTCTTCCTTCTCCTCACTTCAGCCTATTCTGATAGACGTATGCTGTGCTGGTGTGTGCTGACTCGTGTACACACACACACACACACACACACACACACACACACGCACGCGCGCGCGCGTGTTTATGCCGAAGCTAGCTCCAACTAGCTCCAGCACAAATTAAGCACTGGTTATGGTATTTTGGTTCTGGTGATATAACTGAAATTTTATATCACCAGATACTCTTAGGAGAGTAGATAACTGATGAATGCACCAGTAGATATGCCAGTTAGCCCCAAAACATCCTCATATAATCCATATCAAGGAATTCAGCACAAATTAGTGTGATATTTCATTGTCAGTATCACTCAGCCATACTCACAACCTAACATTATGGCACTTTAATCATGACACATTGGGAGCAGTTTCCATGTCAAATTTACTGCAAAACGGGGCTTTTAACTCTGGAGGTCTGAATCGACACTGATTTTTCATGTCTGCAACTCAACTCTCTTTTTGATAAGCAAGAGTAACTTTGGATAAAAGGTGCAGGCAACCCCTTGTCATCTCACTGAATGCAGACTTCCACCACGCCCCCCCACTCTTCAGTGCTTAATGGTGTTGCTGTTGCCTTTCAAAAACTGCCCTTCTTAACTCCATCTCTTCTGGCCTCCTCCTTCCACAGCATTGGGTTTTCTCTCATCACACTCAACAAGCACAATCATATTTCCTTGACTTGGCTGGTAGATGGAGGTGTGGGGAGGGCAGAAAAGCAGATCAGGTTCCTCTTTTAAGCTTGCCACCCAGTTTGGATGTGGTTGAAAATTA
The DNA here is from genome assembly GCA_900302585.1 of Regalecus glesne. NCBI lineage: Eukaryota > Metazoa > Chordata > Actinopteri > Lampriformes > Regalecidae > Regalecus > Regalecus glesne. The sequence goes on from OMLC01038576.1 coordinate 4,806, forward strand.
TGTTGGAGTAGAATGAGACCTGCATCCACATGGCTTTTCAAAAAGGGGGTGGGTGACCCTTATTTGAAAGGTGTCAACTGCGTCTCACTGCTGTGCTTTTGCAGCCACCATGGTTCAGCGGTGATGTACTTTAAAAGCGCCGCAGGAGAGCTCTTGATTACTTACCTACTTTAAGCACCGCCACTGCCTGTCACTTCAGCCATTTTCTTTACCAACATTAGCTGTGAATCTAAGGTCAAGCATGACAGCAGGGCTTTTGTACGTCTAAAGGACTTTTCTCCCCCCCTACCCTAGACTTCTGTAATCATAAATGTTTCAGTAACCCCACTCCCTGTTTGTCCTTACAGACTAAAACACACCACAGCTTAAAGTCATGTTGGACCTGACCTCTATCTTATTCTGTCTTATTCTCTCCCTCTGCAGAGTGAACTGTTATCGGTCTTGTGTCGTTCGTATTATGCAACTTCCTCTGTCCAAGTTTGGTTTAAGGAGATAATGTGCGTGTTGCCGACATCTGTCATCATTCCCAAGTAGATGATGTTGAGGGAGAGGCCCGCTAAAGACTACCTGTCTCTGATGGAGAGATGGTTTAAATGGCACTGGTCAGCCTGGTGATCATCATGTTGTCTTCTGTCCCCAGAGCCACACCAACATCTAAGTAAATGGTGAATAAATGGCCAGCATCTATGTAGCATTTTGCTACTCTGACAATCACTCAAAGCACTTTAGAGTGTGCCCCATATTCACACACTGATGGTGAAGGCTGCCATGCAAGGTGCCAACCTGCTCATCAGAGACACTTAGGGGTTAAATGGTAAATTAGCTTATTCATTTAGTGATTTTTCTGGTCTAGTGACCACTCAAAGCACTTAACATCGCATGCCTCACATTTCTGAGCCTTGGGGCTTAGGGCCGGATACCCCACGGTGGGGATCGAACCCGCTATGCCTGACTTAGAGGTGCACACTCTACTGTTGTGTATGCCTGCTGGTAATTTCAGTCCTGTATTATTTTCAGACTTGAAACTGTTGTGATTGCTCGAGCTAGCTTGTAGCACTCTGTAGTGTTTATAGGGGTTGGGGAAAATCTCACACTGGTGGGAAACCACAAAACTAAACAACGCCCCCATTTTTAAATACGTGCCAAAATATGGGTTTAATTAGCTTATCACCCAATCAGGTAAGACACAGGGATGTAGTCTTAGGTTGTGTCCCTGCTGCTTTGTGCTAAAAAAAAAATCCAAAATTACTATTTTGCTTTCCTTCTACCATTTTCTCTAATCACTGACGTGGTGAATGTGGTGACTAACAACCCTGTGCTATAGCTGGTTGCAGAGGAAGATGAGGATTTGTGCTGTGGGAAATGGACCAGAGGGTCTTAGGACAAGGAGAGGGGTAATACATTGTAATACAAATGCAGGTGTATGAGACGGAGACAGGCAAGATGTGCGTGAAATTGCCCGCAGTTACAGACCTCCTGACAGCTAGAGAACTTTAGCCCGCCGGGCCACGGTTGTTGCCCCCCAATAAATAACACATGATTGAAGCTGTGCCAAGCTGACATGCTTCAGCCCATCCATACCCATGCCCAGCGAACTTAGAGACTGAAAGAGGAGCGGAGAAGAAGAATAAAAAATTGCAGGTTGATCAAAAAACGTTTTTGCAGTCTTTTGTTTTGCCACTCAGAAACCTGAATTAAATCCTTGATATTCATATTGTTACTAGGTTGTAAATCTATTCCTACTGTAACTGTGACATCTAAAATGTATTACTACATGGTTAATGCTCTACTTCTGCTGCTTCACACAGTTCATGATATTATACCTGATTATGTACGAATGTAGTACGACCACTATCACTGTGCCACTACAGTGATATGAATACTCTGTAAAATATAGCAGCAATGCTTCAACTCTACCTAACATACATCTCTCTCCCAGCATCCAATCAGAATGTAATGTAGATGATGTGAAATGTTAGCTACTCAGCTGTAAATGTGCTCTCAGTAGAAGACTTATCTCCTGTGCAAGTCTTAAGATGGTGATCCCATATTGTTCTGCTAAGCCCCACAGCAGTTGTCCTTCACATTCATGACACTATATTTTGGAGGGGATTTACAGTCAATCAAGTTACATTCCATGCGAAACCGACACACACACACACACACACACACATATTCAATAGGAAGTGGGGAGCCTCGTTTGCTAAGCAGACACACAGGTGTCTCCTCACCCTCCTCACTCTTTTTTGCCGTTTGTTCTCCAGCATTAATAGGAGTGCATACCCAGCCATCTGTGAAGGACAAGGTAACCTTTTGGCCGAGACAAATCACTCTGGAGCAAGGCTGTAGCCCCCCACATCCCCCTCCATACATACACACATTCACAAGCCCGTCGTCCTTCTTCCTCCAGGGTAGCAAGGGAAGCATCTGCATTGGGTCCATACGCTGTTGGTTCAGGAGCCAGTCAACTGAGCCACCAGCCTAATCCCCCACCAGCAGAGCCTACATGGGTGCCAGTTCCAATTATACCCCTGAAAAAACTTCTCCATTCAGCCCACACGGCGAGCTTTACAAGGGGTGCACCCATCTCTGCATGACCCGCCGACCATCCAGTATAACAACAGGACTATCAAAACCAAGACTGGGGATTTGGGTGTGGGCAACAGCAGGGGCCAATACAGTGTTATGCTATATTATGAGACGGACCCAAGGGGCAAGACGTCAGTCTGTCGGCCTGGACGAGAGGTTGGACCCCGGAAAAGCCAGGATTAGCTGTGAGAAGACACGGAGTCAGTTTTGACTGACAGGTTAATCAAAGCACAGGGGAGGGCCACTGAGCTCCACTTTAAGATGATGGTGCCTGGTGAATCACAAAGCATGGGGCAATTATTTGTCAGTAATCCTCCGCCATGTGGAGTGGCGACATCTCCAGCTAGCAAGCTGATTGGTGTTATCAAGAGGAGACATGAGCCAATAAATACGTCCCCATGAAGCCTGATAGTTTCAGCTCTTCAGAGACACTGCCGTCGTGACGCTTGTATCGAAGAAGTAGTTGAAGAGTTTTAAGTTTTTAAATTCTATAGCTCAGTGCTGTAGAATTGGTGATTATCAAAACAGGAGAGGCTGGAGAGGGCTCAGGAGGAATTCCCAGGTCTGGCCTTCAGACCGTGGAGTTTATCCACATCACTGAAAGGCAGAGAAGACACCATAACAGTGGATTTACAATTCCCATCTTCCATAAACAGGGACAATATGCTACCAATGGAGATTGCTTTTAATGTCCCGAGCCTCTTGAAATGAAGAGTTCTGCTGACAAGTTCAGCTACAGGATCATCGTGTGTGCGTGCGTGTGTGTGTGTATGTGTGTGTGTTTGTGTGTGTGCGCGTGTGTCCGTCCAAAGCCACTGATGTCCTGTGCGACCTTGCTAAATAAAGCGCTGCAGGTTGAGCTATTCACTCTCCCTGTCCATTGCTGAGGCACCCAGGCTTGAAGTATACATTTGTGCGGCACATTACGTCCTATAATAGGTAGTCAGTCAAAACAACACGCAGCCTCAAATGTCAACACCTACCTATGTAATGTATAAACTTTGAACAAAAGTTAGAAAATTTAGTCAGTCTTGATTTAGAAGACGCCAGAAGAGGCTTTATATATTTGTCATTGTACATGCACACAGTGAAAAGTGTTCTCTGCATTTAATCCATCCTGTTGTATAGGAGTAGGGAGCAGCCACAGTGCCCGTGGAGTTCAGTGTCTTGCTCAAGGCTTGCCCAATCCTTTTGAGTACTGGAGGACCACCGTACCTACTGATCTATCCTAACCTGATAGACTCATTTTTATTTTCACCATTAAACAATTGTAGTTTTCTGAGAGGTCCGCTTCACGTGTCATTATCGGTCTCCACATCGTGCCAAAAAATACAAGTCAAGCCATTTTGCTTTAACACATGACTTGTTACTCATAGCTTCTGGTATTTCATGTTTGTCTTTGATAAAGTCTCCTATGACTGCTCGATTACAAGGGCGATACCGATATAATTTACTCTGGTATCAACCTCAAGTCCGATACCAGTGTCTGTCTGTATGGGTGCATCCGTTATTGGTACACCAAGGGCACCACATTCAGGGGTACTTAATTAATTGCCACCCATGAGCATAACGTGAGGTATTTGTCAGGAAAGTCAGATGTATGATTTGCAGTCTATGGGATGTTTATGCGGCATTTGATGAGCAAAGGCAAAAAAGAAAAGATCCATAAAAGAGAGCTGGACCACATCTGTGCTGCTGGCAGACTTTTTTACCTGATTTTTCTCCAGAAAGCACCTTTATGAGAGCAATCTCAGCAAGGTAACCCCTATGATGCATGGGGAAATTGATACAGAAATCGGGTTAGTTTAGTTTCATAGCTCCTTGAATCCAGACTGAGGAGAAAAAACATTTCCTGAACCTGAAGTCAGTAAATAAATCGTTCTGGAAAATAAACCGATTCAGTCTGTGGCATTATAATATGTTTTTGCCATTTTATAAGACCAGATTTCTTTCTTTATCAAGTGATGGATGTCTCGTCCAGCAGCACAGCTCATTCTGTTAATTTTCACTTGAAACAGGCACTGTAATAGTAACAGTGGTTGTCCATATGGCTCCAGTGGTGACATGCTCCAACACTGCATTCATAGATTTAAGATCCTCCACAGCTTATTGGATAGGTGAGCTTCCCTCCCCATCCACTTCAGTTCAATCGCCTCCACTTTGGTCATGTTAAGTCATCATATACCGAGGCTGCTATTTGTGCACCACCAGTGTGCAGTCACGTGTGTTCACGGGTCAGTGGGAAAACACGGCACATGCCCTCAAATCTTTTACAGCTGCACCCCTATATACAATGAAATGAAATGTTAATGGATGCTAATGAAATGGCTAATTGCGGATTCCGTGCAACCATGCGAAACACATTCTCCCAGCCTTGCTGTTCATCATTTATCATACGAACACCTTTTGGGAGTATGGTTGGAAAAAAAAACATTTAGGAGATAATTTAGCAACACTTGCTATGCAGGTGGAGCGGGCTGCATGGCTAGCCTGCTGCATGGCGAGTTTTGTATCTGCAGTACAGAAGTGACATTTTCTTGGGTTTGTCCCACAGTGTTTTAAACTGCTGTGGAGTTTTAAGGGTTTCTCTGTTTTTTGGTCAGTAGGATTGAAGGGTAGTTTGCAGCAGGCTGCCCGCTGGCACTTTTATTTATTTATTTATTTCCCACCTGTCAGTCTCGGTAGAGACAGCCGCTGAGGTCTGCTAAAGCCCAGTTAAAGCTCGGGGGCTCTTTTTATCTCTCGGCCTGTGAGCCCAGTGTGGTTGCAGGCGGTGATTAGAAAGGCGGATCCCACGTGGGTCAGTCTTTCTGCTGGAGGAGATCAGCGCCAGCGATTTGAGGCATCTTGGCACCTTTTGTAGTGGGAGCTGTATGAGTGACAAGAGAGGATGGGAGATGGACAGAATGCAAAGTGGAGCAACATGGAGAAAGGGGGGAGAGCAGGGGAGGGGGGCATCTTGTATTTAAAAACCAGGCATGGAAATCATTTGCCTGCTAGCACTTCTTGAGGCTCATGTCATTGCTAAGCTATTTCAAAGATACTTTGGAGTATGTGAAAATGACCAAGGGATGACACCAGTCTCCTCAGAAAGTTGCCCAAAGAAAGACTGCGTGGTTATCGCTCTAGTGCTCGATATACCAAAAAAGGGTGAGTGGCAGAAACATCCGTCCTCTGTCCTCTCCTGTTTCTAGCCTGCAGCACTTTGTCAAAACCACAAGGTCAGTGGATAGTGTCAGAAGGAAACAGGCCTGCCCTTGAAAAATGGCGTTTAAGGCATATATAACCACTGTTGATCCTTCCTAAATTCACAGTAACTGTCAAGTCCAACAGTATCAGCCTATGTGTTAATGTAAACCTCCAGCTCTGGAGAAAGAGCACAACTGAGGTTATTTATGTTTTGTTTATCCAAGATTGCTTTTCTCTCCTTGTGGATTGATTCCAAGTTCTGCAAACTTCCCACCTCATTTCAATGATTTGCACCATGTATCAATCAAAAATTCATGATTTCCTGTGTCTATCCCTCCCTCTGGTGAGAGATACAAATAAGGTGCAGCAGCCATTGCTGTTGACGTTCCATCAGCTCAGCAGTTAACAGTTCCCACCCTTGTAAAAATGGATCCCAGGACCAAGGCTAACACAGTGTCATATATTACAACCTACATCAGACTATATGGGCACACTGCTGTATAGCAGCATTGACTGTAATATTGATAGATTGTCCAACAGAAGCATCACCACATAGTCATCTTTTGAACTTGCTTTCCTGTTTTGAAAGGACGTGTCTCCATATACCACAGTTGTGATGCTAGTTGATATATAACCAGCCTCCATGATCAAGAGGGACAAGATAAGTATTAATCAATGGAGAAGAATCCCACATACCAGCATTAAATGGCTGTATAAAGTAGTAGCCTAGTAGTGTGAGTGGGAAGATAGATGAAGCATGCTGAGACTGTGAAAACCAGAAACAGAAGGTGTTGTGTGAGACATCTTGGGGGGGGGGGGGGGGAGTTGGGGGGGGGGTCCC
>OMLC01038576.1:12800-41303 GCA_900302585.1 Regalecus glesne
AAGTTTTTGTGTCGACGCCATCCATTTGGCAAAGTTAGTAAATCAAACAGGCACAGCAGTACTTTTGTCAGACTGGAGCTGAAATCCTCTAGTGGCATGCAATTCTTTTTTTTTCCTTTTTTTTTGAAGGAGAAAATTCTGAAGAGGGACAACACACTTAAAAGTGATTGCCACTGTGCTGGATATTCTCTTGACATATGTTTTACAGAACAGTACAAAAGAAAGATGAGGCCATCATTTATCAAGAGATAATATCATACCCGGAGATGGTCCCAGTCATTTCTCAGCTGAGAATGATTTTGCTTTGTCACTTTGAGAGAGTTAAACTTTGAGAGAGTTAAAATCTTAATGGCTGGGTTTATTTATGTTGGCATATCCTCTTTGTGGCAGTTGGTAGATGGTCATCAAGTAGTAATTTGGAGGGATTTTTAAATCTGACACCATAATGGTGTAATCATGGACGCTTAAACGTGAAAAATTATCATAACTTTTACAGCAATGGCCCAAAATACAACAAAATCTTTTATAGGGTTCTTATGCAAGTGTGTCTCCTCTCTGCTGCCTGCCCATCTGTTGGCTGTTGACTGCCTGTGTCCATGTCACGGTTCAGAGAACAAGAGTGGTTCAGTCTTCAGAAACGGCACAGCAACTAAAAACTCATGTCATGGATTAGGAACAGGCCACATCCTCAACAATGGAACATCTTACTGGTGTATAGCAAAGCGACGTCACCGATCTTGGCAAATATGTCAAAAGAGAGCCATTCAAAGGATGGCAGGACAACTGGCACACAATCTAAAGCACTTCCAATAGGGGACGGTCACATTGGCAAAGAAAATGGCAAGGGGTTGGAACTGCAGTGCAACAGCTCGGTGGTCCAAGCAGCTTGCATGGCAAATGACTGCAGTGTGGCCGGTCCCAGGCAAGGAAAGTTGTTTTGGCTTTGCCAGAGCCACTGAGCAGTCGTGTTCATAGGAGGCTACCCCCTCTGCAAGGTCTGTCAGGTGGGATTTGGAGCATACAAGGGATGGAAATAGTGGAGTGCATGACTGGATGGATGGATGGATGGTGGGGGTTATTCATGACTTTGTGCCATGCAGCTGTGACGGTAGATAACATATGCCAGGCAAAGCGGGCAGACAGCAGCTCTGCGGACCCCAGATAATCAAAGCAATGTTTTTTTTCTGGAAAGGAGGGCCAAGTCAGAACCTAGTGGTGCTGTTTCAGAGGAACAGTTTCACAGATATGAGAACACGGGATATAAATCATTGTTCACCCAAACCTTTGGAGATGGTCGTGTTATGTTTTTTTTAAACTAGAAGATGAAAAAAATATGAGGAAATTTAACACTAAAAATCTCCAGGGCTAATCTCACTGATATTTATCAGACTCTAACTAAGCTGGTAACTAAGTATATATCCAAGAAAGCCACCAACGGAGGGAAGAGTGCATCACAATAGAAAGGAAATCCAATGGTATAAAAGTGTCAAGGGAACATGTGTTGGGCTAACAGAGGGTCAATTTAAAGCCAGGTTCAATGTACAAACTTGTAGTTTTAGATATAATCATTTAAAGAACGGAAAATCTTTAAGCCATTACGTTTGGTTTGTGTAGCTAACACCCTTCCCTAACTTAGTACATATGCAACCATTCTTCATTGTTGGGCTCCCATGGCAGCTGAAGATAGCATGAAGTATGAAACAGGCGAGTGATTTCTTTCCATCTCAGGCAGTACAAGCCCGTTTCACACTTAACACAATAATTAACTGAAAGGACTAAAGCGATTCTTAAAAACAAAATGCAGCTTTAGCTCATTACAGTGATGGTTACTAAAAGGAACCAGAAATTAAAAACATTGATTTTTATCTTTTTAACATTTATTTGTAGACTCCTCCTCTTCCTTGTCTTCCACTCCTGCAGCAAATCCATGGGGAACACTCTCTCCTTGTCATCCAAGTGTTAAATGATGGTCCTGTTAGAAGTCGTTAATGCACAAGATAGATGGAGATCCTGAGATTCGGCAACCAAAAAAAAGATGCTTGAAAGATGTTTTGATGATTTCTTTGCTTCCCATGCAAATAAGCAGAATAATAGCCGACATCTCCAAATTATTTCTGCTTTGAATTTGCTGTTGCCATATGGGCCTAATCATTATCCTTCTCATTACTATCACCTCCAAAATATGGCTCTCCCTTGTCCCACACATCATTAACTTTACCCACATGGTCTGTCGTCTAAGCAGAGATAAGTGCACCTCTCGCACTGAGTTTGTTTTTGTTTGTGTGTATCCTCCACAAGCCCTGCAGTACTAGGAAAGTGGTGCATGCATCCTTCCTATTTCAGCATATATATATATGATATGTAAAATGTCATGCAGCCATGGTACCCATGTCTGATTTAACGGATACCGACAGCACAGACCCCTGGAGGCAGAATAAAAAGGGCAAAAGCACATTTACAACGTGACTAAACAAATAGAGCTAGAGAGGCAATTAAATGTTGGCCAGCATTCCCCACAATTGGTTCTGCCCATCTCCTGCAAGTGGGTACCTAGTAGCTCTTGCAGTAGCTGCCAGAGCCACTTCAGATGCCCCCCCACGTATACATGCTTCAGACAGGAACCTATTGCCGTAGAATAGGTTCGAGCACCATCATGAGACTCTGGCTTAGCCGTGAAGAGGGACCAGCTCACATAAATCTCATGAATATGCAAAGCCTGTGAACGCCGCCGTATGCTGCAAAATCACACAAGGCTGCAATTCTGTCCTTGACGACAGGAGCAGGGACAAATATTGATTCATGAATGGGAGACGGGGCCTTCGAAGGAGCAGAATTGACGGTTTGGTGGCAGAGCGTGTCATCTTCACTGCACCCCTGCTTTGTTCTCTTGCTAGTTCCTAAGGCCATATGTTTTATAAATATTAATATTAACCAAGAAGTTGATGGAGCATATGGATTGCTGCACAGTCTATCCCTTGGCAGCAAAGCAACACATAAGGAGAGCTGGGGTGGGGAAAAAAAGAGAAAACATACCAGATAAGCATCTGAAGGGGGGAAAGGAGAGATGGCACTCGACTCCAAAGCTGTTGATTTTCTCCTAGATGGATCCTCAGATGTGAATCCCTTGCTGAGGGAAAAATGCAGCTCTCAACAATAGGCCACTGCATGTGTGGGAGTCAGGTTGTGGGAGGATAATGCACTGGCAACAGAGTACAAGCAGGCCTCAGTTCAATAGCCAAACTGAAAACAGGCAGCCTCACTATGTAGCATAGATACAGTAACGCCGTGTCCTTTGATATAGAGTGTCGCCTTGTCCCCCTTTTGGTGAAATTGCAGAAGGCTGCAGGGTCATTCGGGCATAAAATCCTTACATTAAATTCAAGGTTTGAAAAGGCAAGAGGGGTAATTCCCAGTGGAACGGGACACACGGAGCACATGAAGGCAGACTCTCTGGTGCGGACGGTAATAATATCAAAATTGACATGCAATTGAAATTAGAGTTAATCATGTGCATCGAGGGCTTGTCTAGCATCCGTTTCCCATGGAGGAAAAAGGTTACTTTGGCCCACCACCTCAGATCCGGCAGGCTGTGGTAGCACATTCATAGGAAATAATTTACTCTACGGACCAAAAGGCTCCTAATTATCAATTGTGTGCCATGTATTACAGTGACCTGCCTGGCCTCCAATTACAATAGCCCCAATCACCGTGAGGTTAATTCCCCACGACGATCAACATTTGCCAATCATTTTGCTTGGTTCCCTCATAACCCATCGGGTCACTTTGAACAAAGCAGATGTTTTCCTCATCCAAGTCCAATGCTTTACCTTGTGTTGGCATGAGTCTTAATCAGGCACATTCATCCAAACCACTTTGCATGCCGCAAAGGCCATAAATGCAGCGTTAATGACAGGAGCAATGGATGCATACTTGAAAACAGCGGTAGGCCTCATTTAGAAATAACTGCAACTCTCTGGCTGTGCTGTTTTTGTTGAGGGATGGTTGCTTTTGCTGTCTCTGTTTCACCAATGACAGGTTGTCCTCGGTTCATCCTCGCATTCAGATTATTTCTTCTTACTACAAATGAACGAACCATCACAAGCAATGGTTGTCAGTCCTATTAAATGAGTTTTTGTTGGTGCCTACTAGGAAACACATTCTCAGGGAAAAGTAGGAAAATGGTAATAAAAAAACACTTTAACACTCAGACATAAAGGTCATCGCCAGAAATGGATGCACTGTGCAGAACATCAAGCCTATCTTTTATTTGCTAAATGAAAGGGGTTCGGGTAAAGGGTTTGTTCAGTGAAGCCTCAGGAAAAGACTGTTGACACATTAGAATATATGTATGCACCCCCTTAAGAAGGTCACAAGTTATCTCCTGAGTACTTTTTCTGCTGAGGAGCTAATAGTGAGCATCTTTGAAGGCAGAGCACAATGGATAAGGGAACAAAAGTTTGGCTCTCTCCCATAACCCAGGAGCTTGTTGGTGGGTCTAAACAATGACAGCGTGTCCTTGAATGATAAATATATAATACCCGTCAGGTAGCACCAGGAGACAGCGGCTTCTGATTGGCTTTGGTCATAAATCATTCATTACTGTTCACATCAATAATTAATATTCCAACCAAGCTTGAAACCTTTATGTAAATAGTGTCAAACTTTGGAAGGTTACCATTTTAAACCTGCACAGACAGCACTTTCTGAAATGTTGATACCTGCCACAGGGTGGCTTGTGTTCTTTCACCTCTCAGTTTTTATTCCCTCTTTTTGTCCTGATCTAATCATTAAATTAGAGCCCAATAAGTGTTAATGTGCTGCAAAGGTGCCTTTGAAGCTCCTGGAAGCTTTAAAAGGGTCTTTTTTTTCCCCAACCCCAACATGAGGCATCAGGAAGAGCATCCGCTCTTAATTCCCCCTTGCCTTCCTTGAGATGGACAGCCCACATGTGCTGGGTGTTACTTCACCCTCTGCCCAATGAGCATTGAGATAGGCACCGGCAGGTCTGTGACCCAACTCTGGGTAAGAAGTTAATGATGAAATGACACAAGAGAGGAGCATAAGCAGATAAGCTTGCATGTAACCAGTGTGAACATAGTAAGAACGTGCAACCTCTGCTAATCATCAAGCACACAGTGCTATCCACCTTTACCATTCACTCTGTCATTCTTAAAGTAATGATACTGTCAGTGTCAACATGTTAACCAAAGACTCAAATTATTTGCTTTACTTTGAAAGCTTTATCACTTAGTTTTAATCTTCCCCTATCAATCACTTTCTGATAATCCATATAACTTCTGAAGTGATGGGTTTCTCATTATGAGGGGAAACTCTTACACTTTGGTTTGGATGCCCCATCATTTATTCTGATAGTTTCTGTTATATTTTTTAGCCCTTGGTACCGTTTGTCATCTTTACGGCGATAGATATTGCCTCTCTCTAGAGGGGGATATTGCATTTTAAGACCAAACATTTCCAAAAGATTATGCATTTAATCTCAGCATGGCATCATCAGTGATCCTTATGCAAGACTCATTGGCTTACGAGCATGCAGCCATGGCGGAAAAGGTCAAAGGTGACATAAAGAGTTCCTGTGTTTTAGTATCTTACCAGGCGCTTGCGCTAGCAGCAGCAGTGCTGATGTACAAATCAATCGTAGCTCATTAATGATAAGCACAGGGCTGCCATGGGGGGCTGCTGTCACCAGACCATATGGCCTTCTCCTGCAGCATGGCCCTGGCTCACTACTCACAGCTTGGGACTTGCAGGAACAGCTACCAGTAATGGCTTTTTCCCCATTGATGTATGCCATCCTCAGCTTACCTTGTTTGTGGGGTTTTTTGGTCTTTTTTAGACCTTGCTATGAGTAAATACTGTTAAAACAAGCAGAAAGTGAAGTGTACATATTGTTTAGGAGTTCATAGTGTACCGTTATTGTTTGGTGAGGTGACGCTTGACATCTGTTGTTTGTGTACGAGTTAGCTAAGCTTCTGTGCGCTGTCAAAAAGACACAAATGATCCTGAAATGCTCTCTTAGCCAGTCATCACACTGTCTTGAATCCACCTTGCCTCAGCGTAATGTGTTGATTAGTCCTTGATCCAGGTGAAGTTTGATTCAGGTGAAGTTTGCCCATGCAACTTTCAACTTTGTCAACTGCATCAATTCTTATCGTCAGTTTGTCTACGTGAACAATTTTAATCTCCCTCTTGATCAGTTTGTAGCACGCCACTGCACAGCAGCTTTGCTGATGGAGCAAAAGGGCGTCAGCATGAGGGGTGGTGTCCTGTAAAAGTGTTTTCAAAAGGCGGTATTAACAGGGGCAGAGTGTGGGAGGACTGCAAGACCGGCACTGTCATGTTAATGTGGTCGTGTATGATGCTTTGCAAATAGGATTTACCGTACAGGGCTCCTATGAAATGGAATTGCAGTCTCATAAAATGTACTTTTAAAGAAATTGTGTGAGGGAACTCTGGGCAGTAAATTAAACTTCTCTGGCAGGATTAGATGGCAGGGGAGGAAGAGGGGGGGGTGGTTATGTGGGTCAGCCAGAGAGTTCTGCTCACAGAGGTAATGGACCCACTGTAATTCCACACCTCTCCATTTCACTTCATATTCTGCTTTATTACCTGTTGTTCTTTCCTTTTCCCCTCTCAGATAAAACAGTTGTGGAGAAGAATTAGTCAGAGGTTATTCAGATAAAACCCAAAGACACACGACACCAAATGCTGCAGGCATGGGAGCCAAGATGCCCATAAGTGGATTAGTGTGTGTGTGTGCGTGTGTGTGTTATACAAACGCATGGTTCAGTTGTGTATTAACACTCCTTGTACTTGGTTCCACTGCACTCTCGCTCACATGTACACACGTGCATGTGCTTCTTACACTCATGCCCATTTTGTGCTCATGTATCTTTATGTACTGGTGACGCGGTATTTTATCCATATCTCCAGGTTTACCTAAGCCGTGTAGTTTGGGTTTGACTTTGTGGCCAAAGCATGAAGTAGGTTTAGAGCTAAACGTGACTCGCTCATGCGACCTTCTTAATGTTTGTAAAGTTTAGGAGCTATTTGACGATAATTTTCTACTTTTTAAGCTCACACGGCACCCAATATTAGGCTCACATGTACAATGCCAAGCTCAACGGTGGACTCCGTATGAGTCTGGTAAGAAATCATCCGAAGCCCTAAGACCACTCTGGCCACTGGCGCTTTGGACGTGCTGTCGTGTTTCCCTTCATAATGCCCTTTATGAGCCTCTTCTCGTGAATTGCCAAATCCTCTCACCCTCAGCATTGTACCTCGATCTGCAGAGTTCTCCCAAGTTCATACAACTGTGGTCATTGATAGAGGCCTGGACTCTTCTGTGATGAGATTTGCGTGGCTGAGTCAGAAACATATCCTCCCGCCCACTAAAGCTGTTCTCTTTCTAAGGTCTTTTCATATTCATTCATTCAACCCTTTACCAGTTTAAATGTTAACACTAAATTTAGCAACTTTGAAGTGCCAATCAATGCAATGAACCTGATCCCCGTGTTTTTGTCAGAAGTTAAATGAATGACCTGTTTGGCTATTTCGGTCCCTGAGATCATGGCAGTGGCAAGAGAAGTGCAAATATTGTTTCTCTTTATTTGAAGATACGATCATTTTGACATCATCTAGGTCTTAACACCAAGATTGAAATCAAATTGATGGAATGGAAACCTCGGACGCCATAATTCTAACACCAAACCAGCAAAGCCTGGCTTCTTAGTAGTGAAGAACTATTTGATTTGAGTAAATATGAAGGGATTTCCTTTCAATTGTACAGAAAAACGAGCTCACAAGACGTGCTGAGAAGAGCTCTTGAAAACAGTGTTTTCTGGTGTTTGTCACTCTGTTGTGTTTGAGGATGGCAGTTTTGCATTTCTGATTTTTCACATCTTTCCATGAGTTCTTGGATGATAACGGACTTCAGATAGTGCTTTAAATCCCCCAGCTTGAGTCTGCAGTTTTGCTCACACATGGGCAGGACTCACTTGGCTTTTTTGCCCCTTTGGGGCTGGCATTGCAGCATGAGTGTTTGCAAAACCCTCAACACCCCCTCCAACTGTCATCTTCTCACATTTCACTCGCAACAGCTTTCATTTCTTCCTCCCCATCTTCCATTCCTCCTCTTATCCTTCGTCTTCTTATCCATCTTCTACTGTCTCTCTTCATCTCGTAAAATTTCAGGCCCCTCTTTCTCCCGTGTCTACCATCCCCTGTATTGTATGTCTTCGTTCACTCCGGCACACCGCACCCACAACCACCCCTTCCCTTCCCTTCCATTTCACGCATCATTTCTCTGTTTAATTGCTGCTGGCTGAGGCCTTCTCCATATTCCCCTGCAGCTCAGCATTCCCACAGCCTGACGCTGCTGCAGTCCTGCTCTGCTCAGTTTAACTCTTGGTTGAGTAGACTGGGCCAGGACTGTTTGGACTCTCAATCACCAAGCCGTCGCTGTGAGCACATGGCCAAACTTCAGGATTCAGATATAATAAAGTAGAGCAAGGCACCGTTATTTATTCAGACTTGGGGTGCCTCTGAAGAGAGTTTCGCAACACTCGGTGAGATGCCATAGTTTTCTCTCTGCATCGTTGAAAACTTGCACATATAGAAATGTTTTTTAAAGGAAAATTCCAGCTTTTCTCAACTTGGGTCTAAGAGCCTCCTGACATATTGGTTCAAACTACCTCTGGCAAGTACAGTTTAGCTAAAACTCTTATTTGTAATTGAAAATGAAGTTGAAATTCAAAATTTACTGGCTGAACTTGAAATTAAGATTAAATACCAGAACTACAACTTGGGAGAGATGAGCTATCGTATTCATCCCATTTTATACCTACTCTGAGGTGAGATTTGGGTTTTCCACATGAATGTTGTGCGTGTAGAATAGGTTCACAGTAGCTCTTGACTGCAAGTTGAACAAAAACCCTGGAATTTTCCCTGTAACTAACTGGACACATCTACCAGCTCTTGACTGGGGGTCCTGAGGTGTTCCCAGGCCAGGGTGGAAATGTAATCCTTCCACCTGGTCCTCGGTCCACCTTGTGGCCTCCTCCCAGCTGGACGTGACTGAAACACCTCACTAGGGAGGAGACCAGAACAATACTACTTATGCACCAATAAAAAGGGAAGATGATTACAAGCCAACATGAACATTGTAGCTTTGAAAACCTAAAGAAAGGCTTTGCAGATGTTTAATGAGGCTGGAGACACATTCAACATGTCTGCTGGGTCTCAAGGACACACACAGTGTGTTTTGGTGAAAAATGTTGGATGCAAACAAAGCCCAGTTGTTCCCAAGGGAATCTCTGAAGGGTTTTGAGAAGGTGCTTAAGGTCTGCACATGTATCTTCATAATAAAGATTCTCCTTCATTACGCGGTGCTCTGAATGAACCTCCAGCTGGTGGCTTTGACGAGAGAACTGGTGACTTTTTTTGTTGTTGATAGTTATGGAGAGGTAGGGTTTTCAATAAAGTCCTTAGGGGCTTGATGTTTGTTGTTCCCTGCAGAAGGCACCTATTGAATTATTTAGAGGCTTTCAAGAGCTACATAAGAGCATCAATGTCTTCTAATTATTAGTCCATTGTGATGTGCCGGCACTGAGGCCGGCAGGTGGGTTTGTTTCCATAGAGATATCTCTCAAGTCGGCCCAAGTGATCCGTAGTGAATATGTGACAATGAACCCATCAAGATAAGATATTCCTTTATTAGTCCCACAAGGGGACATTTGCAGTTTTACAAGCAGCAAAGTGGAAAGCAGAACAGAGGCATACCGAAAAAAAGACTAGGAACATAAGGCACTGACGTCATGGGCGGCATGTTCTCGTATTGATCACACCCAATTTGGGGGAGTTTTGGTCGGCAATCAGACTGGAAACCGAGGGTATGAATTTGAGCTAAAAATAGGGCCACCCCATTGTCTGGGTGTCATTATTTTCTCCTATAGATGGAGGGGAAACAGGGACTTGGTAAGTTTTTCTATCATCCCACATCCCTGGCCTGTTTAACCAGTCTGGGGTTATTTGGTTTAGCCATTGTCGCAGATACTTTAAACACTTCAGCAGCAAGCGGCAGAGAATATGCTTATACTTGCTATTGTTGGCATGGATATGAACAGAAAACTCGAATAGGACATTTCTGGGCCAAACACATACGTTAACCACGGAAACACAACCTCCGCTCGTAGTACACACTGCTTATCTATGACTCTCTGAGGCCACACTCATTGTAATAGTTCTATCTGCACCTCGCACACACATGAACATGCAGCCCCGAACACACATCTCCACCGAGGTATCCAGTGTAATTATCAGGCTGTTAGTGATTGCTGTGCATCAGCAGTGCTCCTTCCATTCATTACAAGAGTTTCTTCAAGCCTGCGGTGGGCCCACGAGACTGCTTATCACACACCGCACCACTTGATGGGCTTAATGCAGCCTATTAACCAACAAAAGTCTAGATGTGGAGTTCACCATTGCCCCACCACTACCCCCCTCCCTCCCCCAGCTCTCTCCTTACATCCACACAGCCCCAACTTTTTTGAAATAAGGGTTGATTTATTCTGATTCTCTCCTATCAGTCCTCAATCAAGCCTCTGATACTAGTGTGATGGAGCCTTAGGAGTTTTTAAGCTTGGTAGTTGGCGGGAAGAGGTGTTACTGTGAAACTGTGTGGTAACCGCTGGTGTGAGCCACGCCGCAGTGAGTGTTCTAAGTGGCTAATCTTCAAGTGAAGCGATGTGGCGGCAGGGTGTACCGGACCGACGACAGCTCGTGTGGAGCATGCATGACAGGCGTACACATGTGACATTGCCATGTTACCCCCTCCTCCCCTTCCAGAGGCAGTTGTCCCTCCCGTCTCCTGATCCATCTCTCCCACTTATACATTCCCCGCTCCTCTCTCACTGACCCCTGTCACTGTGCCACACAGCTTTTCAGTGTGAGATGGGGCAGGTCAATACTGTCCATCGTCCTCACAGTGGGGAGATGTCATCTTCACTATAATGAGGACCCATCTGTCCCCCGGCATGCATGCGTACGCCATAGTGTGTGCTTGTGTGTGTGTGTATATGAGTGCACATGGCAGGGACTGAGGAAGATTACACACTTAGAAGAGACGGAGAGTTTTTCAGTCATGGCCAAGTCTTACACGCTGATGTATTTGCTTATTTATTTAAAGGGGCCATATACGGCTCCTACACGTCACTGCTTAATGCCCCGCACGAGATTATAGGGTCAAGCTAATATGCATCAACTGTCCCTTTGCAGGTCACATCGGAAGAATCACAGGATTGGCATATAGGACCCTTTAAGAGTAAAGACAACATAAGGCTGTGCTAAGAACACAACATGTATGTCAACAACCTGTACCCATCCCTCGTCAGGGCCTGGGTAGCTCGCAGTCCTGACTTCAGAGTTGATGAAGACAATCAGATGAATGTCAAAATATCCCATTTTCTGAATTTATCATCATGTTGTATTGTATTTCAATGGGAGGACACCGCACTAGCTCTTAGAACCTGCATACCCCCAAAGCATATAATAATGCTGAGCTAGCATCAAACGTGCTGCAGTGGTTTCTTCCACATGTGTATT
Organism: Regalecus glesne; assembly: GCA_900302585.1. Classification (NCBI taxonomy): domain Eukaryota; kingdom Metazoa; phylum Chordata; class Actinopteri; order Lampriformes; family Regalecidae; genus Regalecus; species Regalecus glesne. Next base: position 24,420 of record OMLC01038576.1, read on the forward strand.
TGCCATTTCACCACTATGAGGTAATTAAGCAACTGGCACCGCAAGCTGTAGAATGTGGACCTACGATTCAGGACCTTGTGGATTTGATCCTATCGCAGGGTGTTGGGAAGGGCATCCGGCCACAATTCCTTCAGCTCGGGTAAATGTGGTGATATATTGTAAAGTGCTTTGAGTGGTCAGTAGACTGGCCAAGCCCTGTATAAAAATGAGTCCGTTTACCTCTCGCGCCTCAATTAAAGAGATAGCTCAGCGCGTGTTCTCTGCTCATTCAACAAGGGCTTGTTTTTCAGCCTCGTTTCCTCCTTTAGGTTGTTGTTGTCTCATCGTCTGACAAGCCAGGAGAGACGGTGTTAAACTTGCTGCCAATATCCTCCACCGTCCAGACTGCTTTGTTTACCTCAGTAGTAAAGACATGGAAGGAAAGGGTTGACAAAGAGCCCGTGGCAGCTCCGTGTGATTGATGTTTGAACTGCGGCTGACCTCGTGAACCACAGGTGTCTCAGACGGAGGAAGAAAGGGGCAAAAAACGCCTCTCTAAATATTTAAAGAGTCACCCCGCCATGATTTATGTCTGGGCTATGCATTAGTCTTGCCCGTGAGCCAGGTAATGAAGTTGTATTTAACTCCTCTCCACATGCTGAAACTTTTCTAAGGCCTGGGGAGATACCATTTGTCACTGGCGTTATCTGAGGTAGTTCATCCACGGCTGGGCTCGATCTGCTGACATGTATCTTCACACTGGCTATCCATAAACCGTCGTCCTTGGGTTAGGCGCTATAATGAGGTCAATGGTTCATTACCGATGAAGTCTGTAGTTTTTCCAGTTTGTCACCATAGAAAGCTGCTAGTCTAAACCTTTCCTTTGTGGGTCATGTGGACGTATCCAAACCAGTGTGTCTGACATTGGTTTGCATTAATGTATGTATTTGTATGCACCGTAAGTATGGACCAGTTTACTTTTTGTGTGCCTGCATGCGTGCGCGTGCGCGTGCGCGTGTGCGTGTGTGTGTGTGTGTATATTTAGCTACGTTATTATGTCTTTATGTACATAGTTATGTTATTCATCATCTTGCTCATATATAAAGCAACGTGACACCATAGCTTTGTCCTCATGTGCTGGCGAGTTCAGCACAGTCTGCACAAACATAACTAATAATTACTGTTACTGTGAATAAATATGCAAGTACTGCCTTGAGAAACCTGGTTATTTTCTTCGCGATTTGTATTGGTTTACAGAATATGAATACAAATGAAAACTTAAGGAATTAATCTATTTCAGCTGTGCCGTGGCTGCAAGCTGCTGGTCCGAATGCAAATGGACTTATTTACATCCTCCTATAATGAGCAGGTCTGGTTAGAAGGCCAGGCTTAAGTAGTGATTATCGTCCCCTTTGATGCTGATATCTCACCTATAGGAACAGTCTGTTTGAGTCATGTAGGGACCCCCCCCCTCAAAACCCCCCAGACATGCTCACACGTCAATAACCTCAATGAATTGTCTGGGAGCATCACGACGTTTACTTTTGTTAACAATTAAATGGATATTGTGGCCCGAGGCACTACAGCAGCTAAAGCATTTCACTCTGCCGAAGAATCGGTCATGGGGCTGCATGATGTTGGCTGGCAAAAGTACCGCATTCGGCATGTCAGTCCTGCAGTTTTAGGACCAGTCCCTGGTGGAATCATGTCATGAACACTAGAGTAAGTTTAGGAACCTGCACTTATTCAGCAGTGCGAGGCAACACACTCAGCACAACCCTCTCCCATGTGCTGGTACGCTAATACAGCTCTGTTTCCTGTGTCAGGCCATTTAAAGGAAACACACTATGCAAATGACAAATACCTCCGCAGGTATATTTTCTTGCTGACAGTTTGGAGAAAAGCTTAGTGTCACCATAATGATTTTTGCTTCTGGTCCTGGATGTGAACGTTGTTCCTCTCTCCTGTCTGTTACAGTATGTACTGCGTCTAAACGCAGCAGGCCACTTTGGTATGCTATAGTAAGTGAGTCCGTTTGCAGCCGTAGCCATCGCCAGAGAACAGAAGCCATTTAATGTTCATAATGATATGATGAGGGGTGGCGTGGCTCAGTGTGTAGAGTGATCGGAAGGTTGCAGGTTCAATCCCCACACCTGATGAGAAGTGTGTCCAGGAGTTCTTAAGCAAGACACTGTTCCCCTTTTTACTTTGCTCTGTGATGTACTGTTTACTGTTTACATGCCTCGTCTGTTTCATTAGGTCACTAGTCACCTGTTGTTGAATACTCAAAAGGGAATATTACATTTAAGGACAATATCCATCCATCCTTCCATTGTCAACCGCTTATCCAAAATCGGTCGCGGGGGAACTGGAGCCTATCTCCGTTCTCATTGGGCGAGAGGCGGGGTACACTCTGTATAGGTCGCCAGTCTATCACAGGGCAGAGCAGTTAGGGGGACAGTGTCTTGCTCAAGGACACCTCGACACGCTTCTCTGCAGGACCGGGGATCAAACCCGCAACCTTCCGATTGCCGGGTGACCGCTCTACCCACTGAGCCATGCCGCCCCTTCAAGGACAATATGAATATAATAAATACAATGTAAAATTTGCAAGGTCAGTGTGTGGATTGACTAGACCATGCTGGGTCAGTCCAGGTCTGTGTTAACAATGGCCACCCTGACTGCTGTGCCCTCACAGGGTACCAATGGAAACTGTCAAATCTGCTGTGGTAACCCCTGAAAAACAGGGAACAACCTGAAAGAAGATGGTAGAGATTACTGGTCATCTTGCTTTTTGACGTGTAATGAGATTTTATTGTATATTATACCTTTCTCAGGTGGCAAACGGCATGAAAAAATGTGGTGCCCTTTAACAGAGAGGTATCAAAATGAAGTTGAGAGTGATGAATGAATTGTGAGCATCTCACTGGGACTGATGGAAACAGGGAGAGGTCTTCTATTACTTTTGGCTCGTCTTGTTCTTCAAACTGAACAATGGCTCCATTAAACAACAAGTTTCAGAGTCAAGAAGTTGAACAGTGAGCCTTTCAAAACCAGCAAGTCAAGCTGAAAGATGGAATTTGAGCTGCTTGAGATTAAAAGCCCATGGCAGCCTATCTGAGATGGAAAGAGGAGAAGGAGAGTCAAGAGAGGCAGACAGTTAAAGTGGCAGTTAGACTGTAAATAAGATCTCCCCACAGGGTGCTTATCTCCGGACTGCTTTTGTCTGGCCTTTAGCTCGCGGGGCTGAGAGAGACAGATTAGAGCAAGAAACTGCAGGGACACAGAATTAGAGGCTTTATGTCCACAGCTGGGATTTATCTCCCACCCAGCGTCTGGACTCCATCGTTCCGGATGCGCCATTGTTGACTTGTAAGAGCCAACTCGTGCACATTGTGAGTTTGCTCTCTGGGCTGCCCAAGCTCAAGTCATTTGCAACAGAAGGCCTTTATGTCACTGTTGACTTTACTGATGCAGCAATGGTTCTTGGATTTTGTTCATGGTTGGTCAGCTTGTGGGGTGATGCTGATGGGGGAGGTTTGTTAACTTTGGGAATTTTGTCAGGATGTATTCTCAGTGTCTGAAGCAGAGCCGTGTGCAGCCAATGAGGCTCATTAATCAAAGTGCAACCCAAAGGGGAAATGCATCGGGCTACATTAATTTGCACTGCACAGAGGCTTAGGGAGATGATAAATATATTACCAGGAGGAAACAGGTTAAGACGCCTCGATTACTGTCATACAACCAATCAGAAAGAATTTACATTCCATTCTGAAGAATGAGGCAGAACAGAGGAATGCACACAGCATATCAAACATCCCTACACTGCTGTTGCTCTTAACAAGCAGGTGGTACAGGTACAAATTATTTCCAAACCACATCCAAACCGATTCCCATATGAGCGAAAAATGATAAATTAATATATAAACCTTAATGCGCAATTTGCATAATACACCTCATGCTTAAAGTCAGGTGTCATTAATAACAAGCACTTGTGTATGAAGGGGTGCGTCATTAGAGTGAATGAGCATGTGATTGCTTGTGCTTTGATGTCACTTCACACGGCAGCTACCGGATCAAGGGTGGTTATTGAAGTTGTGGAAAATGGCCGCCAAGTTCAGCGAGTGTCAGCGCTTCTTCTGACATTAAAAGTTAACACTAGACCCGAAGTCACTTTGATGCTGCGCATCCAAGTTTCTGTAGGCTCTTAAAATACAGAGCAGAAGACGCCTGAGCTCCAGACTCACACATAACCGTGTGATGCCGATCCTTTGCATGCAAAGAGAGACTCTAACTGCAAAACCCATTCAGTCAACCAGGTATCTGGAAAAATACTTCTCTTTTTTTTAATGTCCCAGTTGATTCCAAGTGTGGTGACAAGAATGGACACCGTGATGGCATCCAGCACTTTACCTGTGCCTCCATCCATAGGGTTAGTGGTTGTCAGGAAGGGCATCCGAAGTAAAATGTTGGCATTGGTGGGCGTCCAATGTCGCAACCCTTGAATAATGGGAAACCTGCCTAAAGAATAAGAAAAACATGATTTCAACTGCTTTTCCTAAACTTGGTAGGTAAGAATAAATCAGCACAGACTTTGATAAGTAAGTCAAATCACAGGAAGGATGGAACCTAGTCTCACCTTATCTGTTTTCCTGCAGGTGAGGTTTACAAAACCTCAATCTGCCACTCACTTGTCAGCGGTTTTGTTTCATCCATTATATTCTGATAGGGCCATACCCCCGATCCGTCTTTTTTTTAATCATCCAAACACTAGCAGCGACCAGCACAGCGTCTCTGCGAAGTGGCCTTGGCGGTGTCAACACAGGTACATGCGTGTCTTGGTGGCAGTATGCTAAGTAGCTGCCGCTTGAGCGGATGCACCTTCCGAAAGCAAGAGGAGCCTAATTAATTTTCAGATTCGAGCTTTGATGTGTCTAATTGCTCTAAGCTTCCCAACTTCATTAGTCAGCAAGCTTCCTCTGTGGACGCTGGAGCCAGGTCCCTGCAGTAGCAGGAGAGGGAGGGAAGGCAGGGAAGAGTGTTACCTGTGTATTACTATTTTTAGGAGCTCCTTCTCTTTGTACAGGCCAGCACCATGAAAAGTAAACTTGGCATGCTGGGAAGCTTTTATTTACTCTTGGGAATCAGATCCATTGTTTTGTTGGACGTCTTGACATTGATTACAGTTTTACCTTTATTTTCTCCATTTCTGCAGCATATAAGCTCTCGCTCTCACTCTCTCTCTCTCTCTCTGTCTCTGTCTCTCTCTCTCTGTCTCTCTCAAGATCCCGATGTTACTTGGTAGCACACATGCAGCATGGTGAGGTGTTCAGAAAATGGTCTCTCTTTGCTTTCACGCAGCTTTTGAGGCCAGGAATGACATCAAAGCTTTTATTACCAGAAACATAATCCTAACATATATTGTTCCATATCACTATGTCATATTTAAAATTGATGCGTTGTTCAGCTCTACCACAGATGTTGGTAAGCTAAAGACAATAGCAGCCTTCAGGATTGTGACTTTAAGGTACGAATTTAGAACACAGCTAGAATTTACTCCAGGAGAATTTTGAGGGTAAATCTACCTAAACCCAGTAAAACTGCACCACTGTTATGGTTTTCGTGGTCAACTCTTTGACCTAATATGTGACTAGCCAAACACCTGACATCTGGTCTATATGCTGCTTTTATGGGATCATTTCTATCCCCTCAGATCAGGTGTATGAATCAGGCACAACGAGACTTGGCTGATTTCCTATTAACGACTGGAGTCATGGCTCCACTGTTCACTTCTCAGCTTGGGAGGAATCCTTTCTTTCTTTCAACTGCTGTGGAAGAGCCAAATCCATTCACCTTGTTTCTTGAAGTGTTTGGTCCCCTAACGTTGCTCAAGACCATCTCGGGCTGATGACAGAGGCAGTTAGAAACAGCGTTTAAGCTGTTTCTGTCTACCACTGCACTTGTTGTACGTTGCTCTGGATAAGAGCGTCTGCTAAATGCCTGTAATGTACCACAGGCTCTGCATTCTTACAATAACATTAATAGACAAGAGCAAATTCCACTCTCGGCTGGAGCTGGGAGACAAGCAATGGTGGTTCAATGAACCAATAAAGGTGACGCTGTGGAGGCAAATATCTTGGATGACACCAGTAAAAAAGGAGAGAGAGTGATTCGAGTGATGACTTGCACTCGGAGAGATTGATCACAGTCTGGTGTCTTGGGCAGGAGGTGCTTCTTTCACTCTCTGTGAAGAATGTGTCCATTACATCCAGCGGGTCTATCACCCGATGCCAGTATTCTGAACACACTTGACATTTAGGAGATGCTGCCAGGCACACTGAGATGTGTTTCCCTCCCTGTTGCCAGATGGTGTGACCTGATTGAAACCTCGTTACTGGGGATATTGATTGAGAGGATAAAGATGGAAATAAACCAGGAAGAGGATTCCTCCCATGTATTTGTCCTCTGTTCACATTTTGCTATTCTGAGGAGGTGTAAAGTTTAGGGGGGCCGGTAGCTCTGGTGGAGCACACATTTCGGGAACTGACAAGCCAGATGTTGCAGTTCCAACCCAACGGGGACCCTGGGAGCAGGAAGGACATCCAGCCTTAATCCTCTGAGTTCCAGCCAAGTGTCTGACCACTCCCACAATATAGGGACAAATCGTATATGGGTACACGTCAATCAGACCTCTCTCACATCCTGCTGACCCACCTGGCCCCCTGCTGAAGCCCCAAGATTGAAGACCACTGGCACAATGGCTCCATTGTCATTGGGGGGGGGGACGTGCAGCTTCTCTGTGAGTTCACTATAGCCTTGTCCTGGTTGACACAGTGTTTGGAAAAAGAAAAATCAGCACTCACCTGGCAAGCGTGATAAAGGAAGTGAACATTTTACTTCAAAATTTATAGACAACAGCCATGCTCGCCAGCCCAAGTGAGAACGTGGGAGCTCGGAATGCTCAGCTAGAGCACTACAGGACAGCTTAAAATAAGGAATGACAAAGTTGAAGTGAGCTGGGTTGGGTTGGAGGAAGAGGAATGGTGAGATGGGTCATTCAGGATAGTAAGAGTCTGTCTCATTAGTGAGATCTGGATGATGTGTGCTGGGCCCTGGAGTCCAGAGGCTGAGACTTCAGGACTTGCTGACTTATAGAATCACCTTTTTCCTCTCTCTTCCTCTTTTTCCACCATTCCTCCCTCCCGTCTCGCAGCCTGTTTAGCACCTCTGAAAACTCCAAGAGAGTGATTGACCTCATTTGTTTGCTTGTCTGACCGCTCGGGGTCGTTTTTCTGCAACAGGATAAATAATTGGTTTCTCGTCTCCCGTTTCTACCACAGTATTACCATCATTTCTTTCCTAAATAAATGTGTTTTGGAGGGATAAGGCACAAGGGACTATTGTTTTTCTAGTTTTTTATATATTCAGCAAATATTATTGTCTCTGAAAAGGCATCCTGCTTATTTACATGGGATAATAAGGGGACACCTTTTTCACAGTGCAGCGCTCAAGGGGAATAACAGGCTTGGAAACACACACACACACTTGCGTGTTGCTGTGTACCTACTAACACAGCAAACAAACAAATTCAAACTAATGTTATTCATAATGATGTGCCGGCATTGACGTCAACACCACACCGCGGAAGACTCAAAACGCAACGGCTTTGGATTTAAAAGCTGACACATGTCTTGTTTCCCAGCCCTTGGCCATCTTGCACTTTGACAAAGCGCTAAGCTGCTTCTAAAGAGCCCCGACAATGGTTGTTTAAGTCGTTAACTGAGAGTCCCTCAGTGAAAAGATCAGTTTTCATTTGGCTCACGCTGAGGTGCCTTAAAAGCCTCGGTACTGATGATCCATAATTCAGTCTCATTAGGACACATTAAATTCAGGGCCCACATCCTGATTTCTGCTGACAGCACGGAACGACGGAAAAAAATAAGTCTTAATCAGCAGCTTATTGGGATTATATTCCTTTCAACAAAGTTAATGCGCCCAGCTGGCATCTATGCTGGAGCGCTGATAAAGAAACAGGACCTGAATGATGGCCTATCCCTCAGGAGTTCATAGAAGGTCTGAATGCAGGAGATTGTGTTTATGATTTGAAGGGACATTGTGTGGATGTCTAGAAATTACCGTTATTAAAAGGTGAAATTGGTGAAGCAGACCGCAGATGAGAGAGAGAGAAAGAGAGTATGATGTAAAATAAAGGAGATCGCTGGCTGGATGAGGCTGACTTGTGTTAGGGGCCGACAAGGATGCACTCCTTTGAACCATTTCAATGTGCCCTCGGTACTCCAGGTGAGTCTGACAATGGGCGGCGAGGGTGGGTTAGGGGATGTCTTGGTTCTTGTCACCCTCCAGGCCAACGTTCAACCAGCATTGTCATATTTCTCAATCATAATTACATGCACCCATGCATTAAACAGGTTTTTATTTACCAGTAAATATATGATAGGCCACCTGGTGAAGCATGAATATCATTTGTGTCTGTGTGGCCACTTGTGTTCTTGTGACCGAGAAGTAGAAAGAACTGTAGTCGTGACGCGTTCACCTGTCACAACACGGAAGTTCTACAAATTGTACAAATTGAACATGACAAGATCCAAATCTGTCGAATGCACAAAACATTCAAGCAAGACCTCATGTTCCTGATGACTGACAAATGATCAAGCTTCTTAAGCTAAAAAAAAACTGGAAAAAATATTGATCATGAAAGTCAAAAGCTTGCAGTACTCATCATATTAAGACACTTAATAACCTTCAATCAAAGAAAAGAAATTAGTTGGTATGAAAAACAAACATAACTGGGTCCCCTCACCTACAACTATATAATCACAGTTGTGGCAGATTACCTCTGGCCTCATGATTCTGTCTGCATGTTGCATGTTACTCTCACTGCCAACTCAATGCTTCTCCGTTCTTTAAAAATCTGCAAATTGTTACTAATTTAGTTCCAATATCACATGCCTGTTTAGCAAAATGAGTTTGCCAGAGGGTTTTAGTGGACATGTGCTTGTGTTGTGACATTCTTTAAAAGTCTTACATTTCCGTCATCCACTTATCCATGGAGGTATCAATTCCAACAGCTGTTATCAAACTTCTCCTTTGCTGGCCACATCCACCAGCTCTGACTGGGGAGTCCTGATGTGGTCCCAGACCGGTGTGGAGATGTAATCCCTTCACCTGGTCCTCAGTCTACCACGTGGCCGCCTCCCACTGGATATGTCTGGAACACCTCACTAGGGACAAGACCAGATGGCCTCCTGACTAGATGCTGAACCTCCTCAACTGGCTCCTTTCCATGTAGAGGAGCAGAGGCTCTAAACAGAGTCCATCACAAATGACTGAATTTCTTACCCTGTCTCTGAGGGAGCCACCATGGTCTGGAGGAGAGATTCTGGTATACTGGGAGAAGGATGCTGAATATGGAGCTGCCAGGCACGAGGAGAAGAGGAAGACCAAAGAGGAGGTTTATGATGTGATGAGGGAGGACATGCAGGTGGCTGGTGTGACAGAGGAAGATGTAGAGGACAGGAAGAGATGGAGATGTTGACCTGCGGTGGAGACCCCTGATGGGCAGGCCGCCAAAAGGTTGTGAAAGAGGCATGCACCAACAGAGTAACGTAGTGTACGCTGTTAAATGCCAGGAGGACTGCAGTGACTTGTATATTGGGGAGACCAAACAGATGCTGGCTAAGAGGATGGCGCAGCATAGGAGAGCCAACACGTCGGGTCAGGACTGCGGTCTACACCCACCTACAGGCGAGTGGCCACTCATTCATGATGATGATGTTCACATCCTTGATAGGGAGGAACGCTGGTTTGAAAGGGGGGTGAAGAAGGCCATTTATGTCAAGAGGGAACGACCGTCTTTGAATAGGGGGGGTGGCCTGAGAGTACACCTGTCGGCGTCTTACAATGCCGTGATTGCAAACATTCCCCAATCCTCTGTGAATGGTGCCCTTTGTCACTGAATGTGCAGTTGATCACCCAACTCTCATATGAACCCAGCCTATTGTTGTGTGGCATCAAGGTACCGTTTATAAGGAGGGGGGTTTGTTTTCAGCTCAGACTGAAGAAGTCACCTGGTGAGTGACGAAACGTTTCTTAATAAACTTCTGATTCGGTTGAACAGATTCACCTCTTTTTGTGACATTATTGCATACTTCTACTTTCATGCAAGATGGATTATTCTTTACATTTGTTTTCTGCACTGGGTTCTGCGGATGTAGTTGGTTGCTCCTTCACACTACTTCTTGTCACTGATTTAACAAAACCATTTTCAAAGGACTGTTAGTGTCACAGGCTTTGTTCACCTCAGAGACCAGTCTTTGAGTGCGTGTTTGTACTTTTACAAACGCACAAGCAAGACCACAGGGGGTGTAAAGCTTGAGTAATTGCTGGTAAAGTTGGCCAGGTGCAGGGACGTCAGAGCTAGCAGTTAGCATAGTCTCCAGCCTTCTCTCAACAAATTGTGTTGAGAAATTGGACTAGACTTAGCCCAGGTAGGATTGAGTTTGTTTTATTAGTCTGCAGTGCCGCTGGGAACAGCTCTCCTCCACAGCGTGTTATTTTAAGCAGTTCTCTATTTGGGGGTACTGAATTTTATATCTGCAATGGAGGAAGAAGGCTCATTGCAGCCTAAATGGAGCGTGTGGAAGGCAGCATCTGGGGAAGCATGAACTTTGGTGCATACATCCAGATAATGCAACAAGAACTGAGCAGACTCATCAAGGCACCAGAGCTAAACCTACTGCAACCAAGGGGGATTGATGGCACACAGGCAAAATTTGGGCCAGATGGAAGTTTGTGCAAGTTTAGGACTCTACACTATTTTTGAGCTGTGAAGCAAATGGAGTCACCCTTTCATGCGTTCATTCACACACTCGGGGTTAATGGGCCCATTTTTGCAGTCAGGAGGCCACAGAAGCTAGAAATGAATAGTAGGGCTTTTGGTTTGTTTGTCACTTTTCTTCCTGCCTACAAATGCCTGACCAAACATAATTCTTGTGAATACATAGACTTCTTAACCATCGTGGCGTCTCATTTGCACAAATAGGTTGGGGAAACTCCCTGGAAAAGATGTTGGCGGGGAAACACCCTGGAGAGATCGCCATTCCATCACAGGGCTTGAGAAGTTAGAAGCCCAGTGTTTTGCTAAAGGACACATTTCCACACATGTCCACACTTTCTGTAGGCGCCGGGAATCGAACCACCAATCTTCCGATAACAAAGCAACTACCCCACCTCCCGAGCTATGGCTGGGGTTGCATAAGCTAATTGATGTGTTGCTGATGTTGGCACTCTGTGATTGACGGGCCACTCTCTGGCTGCAAAGCAACAGTAGATGTTCATCACTGCTGAAAACGGATCCGATGTGTTTTGGATCAATAAGCTTGCTTCAGAGGGAATCTTCCTCTACTTGTCAGTCAGTGGACGGTAAACAGTGAGGGAGGATGCCTGTGATGGCCTTAATGTCGTATCGACAGCACGTTCTTCAAGGACACCGTTGTCCTTTGTTGTGTGTAAATCACTCTTCCTATTCAGTAAGAGAGATCAGGGTTTAATGATCTCCAATTGTGGTAGGACCCTTCATTCTGCAGGTCACTGGATACTAAACTGAATGCATATTTAGATGTGTTTGATGGAAGTTCAGGTGTCAGGGCCATTAGCCTTGGTCAACATTTCACTGGAGTGGGCCCTGCTCATGTCCCCTGGGTGAGGGAACATTAATTGTGGCAAAGTTGACATTTTTGAGACAACTCGCTAAGTTGCAGCAACAAAGCGGATAAGGAGTCAAAGTGCATTCGGCTAGAAGCCCCAAAAGCAGCTTCTAAACGCCATTGTCATCCTCAAGTTGCTTTGGCTGACTCTGTTTACTCTGCTGCTTTCCAACTCAATTATTATTTCTCACCTGATAAACGCCACCTCGCCAGCAGCCGTCACTTCAGAGGTATAGCTCAAAGCTGATTTTTCAGGAACCAGGGCACGAAGTGACGATTAGCATTATATATGAGGTGGAGAGTAGAAAGAGACAGAAGATAAAGCTTCAATAAGTAATAATAATAACCTTTGAGTTGAAACGGAGGCTGCGGTACGGGAAATAGATATCTGTGGTGCACCACTGTCAAACCCTACATTGCTGGCCGTGAACCTGTGGCTCAGACGGATGCCAGTTAATTCTTGCTGGCAGTCAGAAAGATAATGAGCTCACAGGCTTTTTTATAGCTCTGTTTTCAGATGTATTTTTGCCCATATCAGTGGCAGGGATAATTGTTTGTTGGCAATAATGTTCGTCTCTGCTGTCACCAACACGACGTCACCATGTCGCAAAGTCTAGAGACTGATGAAGAAAGCCTGCAGTTGTTTTAAAATGATGCAGCAATAGTGGTGTCTGCTGTAATTACACTGTCTTAAACCCGTTGAAGGATTCTTCCTCCGGCAGACAGATGGCTGGATTGATACTAGGGGTGTCTCGATGTCCATTCTCAATCCAAGCAAGATCAAATGAGATTTCTAATTTTAAAATTAAAAGCAGGATTGGTTATTCAAGACATGCAACATAGAAACCTGGGCTGAAGCGACAGTCAGTCAGTTTTATACTCTACATGATAAAGGCACAGCTTAGGTTGGACATTTTCATTCAACTTAAATAGATCATTACTGTTCATCCACATGCCTGTTTTACTTGGATAATCAGTAATTACCACTCATCATAGTTCAGTTACATCCATTTTTCTCCTGTTACTCATTTACATTTGTGTAATGGACGGCCTGTAATTTAAAGGCTTATCAAAAATCATACCTTAACCTATAATACAGACTGTGGGACAGGTTTCATTCTGCTTTGTCAGCGTGGCAATACCATGCCACATACATGGTGTGCTCTCTGACGGTTTTGACAAACCCAAGAGTCTCTGAAGGTGTGAATTTGCAACCAAGCATATCTCCTCTACAGTATTCAGAACACTACTGTGTAAAATAAATTGACTTTGCCCCGAGGGCAACGTATACCCCTGACTACAACTTTGGTGTCTCTCCCACCAGTCTGCAGATTAGCCAAGTGTGACGGCAGTCAGTAACACGTCTCAGCTGGCGAGGCCAAGCAGAGTGGCTCCTGCTGGGGGAGCCATTTGCCCTGGCACAGCATTTGAGGTCAAGGGTCCCTGTGGGCCTTGTCTTTCTCTCTCCCCCTCTTTCCCATATTACAAGGGTTTCATAGTATCTCTCTTTTGTCAGTGAAGACTGATAAAGAGAATCACAACCCTCTTTGGAGTGAGGGAGTAGAAGTTACTTCGGTTGAGTCATTTTCAAAGGTAGGATTTATTTTAAGGCCATACAGCTTGGTCCCTTCAGGTTTGTGGGATTTGCCTGGATAAACCATTGCATGTAAGAACTTATTTCACTGAAAGGTGAATTACTAAACACTAGGTCTGAGTTGCAGCTCTGTAGACCACTTGGATGAGAAGTCTTTGGCTGTGGTTGAAACGCCAAAGCAATGACATGTTCCTTGCGATATCCAGTGTCTGTTTCTTACTCTGGGACAAACTCAGAAACCCCTGTAAAGCTGTATGTAAACTCAAGATTTAAAAAAAAAGTTTCCTAATTTCAAGCCAAAGTTTGAATAACTCAAGAATTTGAACTTATTTGACACTCAATATAAAGGACATGAACAGTGTGCTGTTTATCTAGTTATTACTGCAAATATCCACTATAGCAAGTATATCAAACAGTCAAGAAATGATTGGAAGCTCTCTGCTTGGAGTGAAGAAAGAGTGCGTGTGGAAAGGTTTTTATTTGTTGTGTGCACATTAAAATCCTCACAAAACAATATGGTTTAACACTGTGGCTAGGATGAGATTCCCACATCATGATGTCTGCCCACCGAGTAAACAACTAGTGCAAAGCTGCTACGACAGGCCAACATATCACTGCTATATTAATGTTTGTTTCTTGTGTTTCCTGAACGGGTCTCATAATTTTGATCTGTTCTGCACCTGTCAAGGGCAGTCATGCAATACACTGCCCGGCTATTAGGAAAAACAATGACATGAGGAGAGCCTGCTGAGATAAAGCAGTGGAGGTACTGTGATTGCAACATGCCATTACAACGCATGACGTCCATCTATTTTTTTATGAACACTATGTCATTAGTTTCACATGGAAGCAGCATAGGGCCCTATAGCAGCTGCACATGTGACACAGGCTTGTACACAGTCATGTCTATAGCATGCTCTGTTTCTTATCTTTCTTTCTGGACTCATTTGTCAGTATCCCTCTTGTCGGCTTTATGCAGTGTACTTGTTAATGCTCATGTTGTGTGTTTTTTTGGTTGTTGCTGTTTTCTGTACGTTTGCCACAAGTGTCCTTGAGGACTGGAAAAACCCTATATGGATTGATTTGTCATCCTTCCATTCATCACTAACTGCTGATCTGAAGTCGGGTCACGGGGTCATGCTGGAGCCTACCCCGGCACTCACTGGACAAAAGGGGGAGAAACACCCTGGAAAGGTCACCATTCCAAAGCAGTCAGGGGTTCAGTGTCTTGCTCAAGGATGCTTTGACATGCTTTATACAGGGCTGGGGATCGAACCACCAATCTTTTGATTACTAGACAACCGCCCTAACAGTTATCCTGCACTGTAATTAACTAATTAATTATTATTTTGTTATCATTAGTATGATATTTATCATTTTTCAGCAGGTGTACAGGCAGGTGCACAGCCAAAATATGGTAGGTCAATAAATGGTCTATTATTCAGTATTCCTGAATAAAGCATCACTGTGACCTGAGTTCATATAGAAGTGCTCCGGGTTCTCTATATCAGAATAGATACAACTTTGCACATGACATAATCAATCATGCTGGTAGAAGTTAACCTGATTGTTCTCACATGTAATTGATTTGGATTTATTTATTTATTTTATAGAGTTAATACTTTGGATTGTGCTGAATATTCAGACCCGGCCGAACACTAGGTCTGGCACGCAGATACTCATACAGACACACATGTATAAATCAAAATCATTTCCTCCGAGACAGTTTTGTGAAATGCAAATAAGGCAGGTGACCTTGCCCAACTGCAGAAGAAAAAAAATAGATGCACATCTCTCATGTCAAGGAAGATGATAGAACCAGCCAACAAATTCCCATGAGGCCATGGGAAACCCTCTATTCCTCCTCCCTACCCTGAGGGTGTGTAGGGGGAAAGGCGGGGGGTTGAAACGTTATGAAGCATGAAAGATTGCGAGCATGTGGATTTTGACAGGATTTAATGCGGCAGTGTGTCTCCCCACTCAAGCAGGTACAATCTGCATAGAGAGTGATGGAAGCGGTGTGCTTTTGTTAAAAGCATGTTTGGTCTGTGTGAGTGTGCCTGAATAATAGATAACGGTGTGAGGGGAGGTGGTGGAGCCCGGTCATCTGTGTGCGTGTGTGTGTGTGTGTGTGTGTGTCTGTGTGTGTAGGTCCGTATGTCTTTTTGGGTGCGCATGCATGCATGCTTATGGGATTTTATTCTATTTTATTTACATTCTTTACATAGGGGCAGGCACAGCTCAATGGGTAGAGCAGTCGTATGGCGATCGGAAGGCTGCAGGTTTAATCCCCAGTCCTGCAGAACACATTTTAAGGTGTCTTTGAGTAAGACACTGAACCCCTAACTGCTTCCCGAGCACCACATGGTGGCTGCTCACTGCTTCTATACCATTGGATGGGTATTCACACACACTCATGTATGATGTGTGTGTGTGATTCAGCTTAGAGTCCCTGGTTGGTAGCAGAATAACCTTTCTGTTGGTGCGAGTCAGTGGGCTGGATGCATCCCAAAACCCGGAATCAAACCTTTGTCATAATGACAAGCGTGCTTCCCCACGTCGCTGACCGTGTCAATGGAAGCATTTTCCTCCATTGAACCTGGCATGATTCAGCCAGGTGTTTTCATGCATCTAAACTTGGCTACTAAAGCCCTGTTTTCCTCTGAAAATATAACCTCACTTTCTGTGTATTTTCTCAGGGTTGATCATGATCTTTGTTTTAATGAAGTCCTGTAGGCATGTTTGAAGTAGAAGAATGGAGTGAATTATTATTTATCTTATTCTGCTTTACAGACATGTTCCGCATGTGAGCCAGGCAGGAGTCCTTTAATATCTAAGATAAGATAAGATATTCCTTCATTAGTGCCACAAGGGGAACTTTGCGGTGTTACAGGCAGCAAAGAGGAAAGCACAACAGAGGGATAAAAAAGACTTGGCAGTTAAAATTGCATATGGACTTGTTCTTATACTGTGTTCTACATGGTTATCAATGTGAGCAGTAAAATAATAAAATGCGAGGACAAAAGCTTTGGCTTGCTGAACAGAAGCAGGGACATCGAATTTCTTCAAGATGAATCGGGACATTTTGACGCATAGTTTGGGACAAGGTGCAGCCTGTTGACGCAGAAGGTGGAGGAGCTATCAGAGAGGATATGTCAGGCTGGATGATAGCAGAGAATAAAGGTGTAGTGTAGGGCTAATGGATGTAGATGACATAGGAGAATAACAAGCAGTAGAGGCTCATAAGAAGAAACTGCTGAAAAGACTCAATGCCAATGAAAACAGGTCCCTGAATGGAATCCCACTTCAAATCCCACACTGCAGGACTCGAGTCCCATGTCCAGCCGCTCACTGGTGGCTCCCGTCATCCGCTGAAGGCCCCAATTCGCACTGTGGACATGAAAAGCCAGTAACACCTTTGGACTGCAACTCTGGTTGAGGTATTTCTCCAGGCATGCAAGGCACTCGACATCTAATAGGAGCTGTGCCACGTCTTGGGTGTCAAAAGCCCAACCTCATAATGTAAGTTGTCACTCATGCAGCCAGGATCCACATCTGTGTTCTCCTCCAGCTTGGCGCACTTCA
>OMLC01038580.1:0-11077 GCA_900302585.1 Regalecus glesne
GTTTGATGGCTTCTTTCTCCTGCTGGATGCGTCTCAGTTCCAGAGTATCAGGCCGATATCCCCCAGGGACGGCATAGCTATCAGGGCGATCTGTGCTGCAAATTTCACAGCCCGGTCGTGTTGGCTTGTTGATGTAAGTGCAGGAGGGGCACGACCAACCCTGAAGTACAGATTAGCATTTCTACTAGCTTTTACATTTTTATGGGAAATAAAATGTAATAAGAGAAAACACAGAAAAACCTTTTCAGAATAACCCTGATGACACACACAGCTACTTAAAAAGCTGTGTATGTGTGTGTGTCATCAAGGTCATTCTGAAAAGGTTTGTCTGTATGTTCTCTATTATAAAAATACGCTTAATATACCACTGATTTAACTAATGTTGAAGCATATTTATGAACGAATCTGCTGATGTGTATTGGAATGTATGTTAGAACATGTACATAGTCTGCCAGTGTCCTTTGAGAAAATCAAATTGCCAATACTGCCAATGTAATATCACCAATAAATAAAGCCTGATTCTATTTGTCTTATTGCTGGGTATTCATACAATATGTCCTAGCCAGTGAAAAATAGCTCCACAACCAGTTCAAATTACGACTTATAAATAGTGGATAGAGAGCGAGTAGAGTGCTTATTTTTAGCCCTTTAAATTATTTATTAAAAAGGTGAAAAAGTAGCAGGGGAGACAAATCTCTGGTAGAATTCTTTTCTTTTACCCATGTGGGCTCACATGTTGACCCCAGTCACTCTATAATCTCAGGTTATACTGAAAGGATTCTTTCTGTGATATCAGCACTAAATTGGCCAGAGATCAAATTATTGCTATGTGTCCCTGTTTTTAACCACAATGAAGAGCTGCCAAGAGCAGTCCATTACCTGGCTGGTAGCTTTGCTTGGAGACAGTGCTTTGTTGAGTTGAGGCATTTCCAGGTTGATAAGGTCTCGGATATCACTGATGTTCCCCCTCTCTCCCCTGCTTGACGCACTTGGGCCTGTGAAGGATAAGAGGAAAAAACTCTAAAACGGAAGTGCACTGTGTGTATTCACATGTAAGTTCTTTGAGTCTAGCTAATAATATGACTACCCCGACTAAATTTTCATATTTATAAATCACAGGAGTCAGCGGAGCTGCAGGTTTTGGTACTCGGTCTCCTGAAGACTTGGCTCATTCGTAGTCCTCTGAGAATTCTGCAGCCATAACAGTGAACTGGATCTACTGGCAACATTCAAAAAATTGGCAAGGTCTACAAATATCTTGGTTATTTACTACTTTTCTGTTTCAATTTGCTTATTTTACATGTCTGGGAAGAGGCCAAGCTGAATTTTGATGTTTTATGCCATTTACACTGCTGAAGGGTAGACGTCAGCAGTCAGAAATACACACATCCATCCATCCATCATCAACCGCTCATCCGGTGTCGGGTCACAGTAATAGACTCCTTCATCAGCCCCACAAGGGGTTATAGGACCGATAGGACCATGTGGATCTCGGGAGCAGTCAGGGGTTCCGTGTCTTGCTCAAGGACACCTCGACACGCTTGGTGCAGGACCAGGGAATCGAACCTGTAACCTAATGATTACCAGACACTGCACTGAGCTATGCCGCCCCCGAACTTACACACAGCCTCTTTAGAATGTGTTGCATTGACATACTCCCCTAGCGGTGTCCAGAATTGTTCCCTTGTTCACTCATTCACCATCCCCTACATATCAAACCCGCATCCATTCATCATGTATGACTGTATATGTACTCGCACATATGTTCGGCTGCCCCCTCACCGGTGCTACTGCTGGTATTGACTCCGTGTGGCAGGGTGCTGTAACACTTCCACTCCTGAGATGAGGGGCCGTTCATGGAAGGAGGATGGAGCGCAGGAGGTTGGAGAGTGGAAGGACAGGGGCTCAGCAGGAGAGTGCTCTCTTGGTCTTGCTGGAAGAGCTGGTGGGACAGGTGGGCATGGCGGGCTGATAGGAGGTACAGGAAGGCCGTATCACCATCCTGACGGACTCCGTATGATGCCAGAGAACGCTGGTCGGCACAGAGGCACTGGCCGATCACCCAGCGCTGCACGCGTGGGTGAAAGCCATATTCCAGAAACATCTGAGAAGGAGAAAGCAAGTGAGGGAATTGAGATGAAGATAGAAATGAATAAATAAATATATAAAGGAAAGAGAAAAACATTTCTCCAGAGAGATAAGAGTGATGATGCTGAGCACAGGGATGTTCTTGAGACTAACCTGTTGTTTCAGTGCTACAGTGGTCATATGGGGGGAGACTTTCACAGTGATGCAACAAGAGGAGGAGGAATCCTCGACCACAACTGCCAAGCTTTAGGACATTATGAAACACAAACAGTTTTCCCAACACCATCATATTTATGAGCTCTATAATTTTCAAATACAAAAAAATAAGGCAGATTACTGAACAAGGACTATTAATATTGAGCCTTGGACATTTTTTTTCTTTTTCTATTGGAGGCGATGAAATAAAAATGACAACAAACAATCCATCAACCTAAATCCACACTTTAAATCTTCACAAAATCTTATTGTTTAGATAGCGCTTGATCCCTCTTACTTTAGCTCAGTGTCATCGTAGTTCCTGTCAGAGAGCTGGATCTTCAGTGCGGTGTGCTGACGGGCCAGCGTAGCAGCAACCACAGAGGCAGCCTGCAAGTCACCTGCTTCTATGGCTCTGGTCAGCTCGGTACATGCTTCTTCTACAAAGTCATCAGAAACACACACACACACACTCAGATATACACTGTCCCCAGATTAACACAGTGTGGTGACCTAAGGTGACAGCACTTGAAGTGACCCCCCCTGTCCATAAACATGTGATGCCAGCATTTTCCCTGGGTTTGTGGAGGATTTAAGTTCATCTATTTGGTGTGTGTGTGTGTGTGGGGGGGATATTCCCCCAAGACAATTTCAAGTTTTTCACAAAAAAATAAGCAATTCGATGCCATCTTGGACCATTGTTATTTTTACCACATCTGTAGGAGGAGATAATAAATGAACAACATCCAAAAAGCTTTAAGACAAGACACGCTAATGGAATTTGACTCACATTTAGTCACAGTCCTCATGAACCCCCATGATTCATCTTCTTGGTCCCAGACCCCCTAATTGTCTCCCTTAACATAGTCACTCCCCATTCGCTAGTTTCCCTCTTTTGTCTGTATATATATATATATGTGTGTGTGTGTGTGTGTGTGGTGTGCTTCAGGATTGGAGGCAGGTGTGTGACAGGTACAGCAGAGGTCCACCACCTGTATCTCATCTACAGCGATCAACTCGACTCCTACTTTTCCCAGCCTTGGTGTGGCCATCTTTTCAGATTGTAGTGTCTGTTCATTCGGTATTATGTGTTTAGCTAGTTTACGTGTGTTATTTTGCATTTGCTGACTCCCTGTTTTTCTGCAGTCCCATCTGCTCTGTCCAGCATGTCCTCTGGAGCCCTGCTTGTCTTCCTGCATGCCAGTTTGGTCAATGTCCCACTCCTCTGTGTTTGGACCCGGTGTTCATCATCTGCTCTACCAGCTCCTCATCTGGCCTAGCATTAAAACCTTGTTTAATTTTAACCCTGCCAGGAGTTTGTTTGGCTTCAGCCTTGCAACCCTGGTTA
The DNA here is from genome assembly GCA_900302585.1 of Regalecus glesne. NCBI lineage: Eukaryota > Metazoa > Chordata > Actinopteri > Lampriformes > Regalecidae > Regalecus > Regalecus glesne. The sequence continues at coordinate 3,632 of OMLC01038580.1, forward strand.
ACGGTACAATATGGCCACTGTGGACTGTCAGGAGACGGCGGATGGTGAACAAATGGGGAACCACCACTCACGGATCATCTCCAAGACAAAGGAGGTCATTGTGGATGGCACCAGTGGTTAGTTTCAATATCAGAGTTACCATTCACAAAAACCTGACATGGACTAGCCGCGACACCACGGTCTAGAAAAAGTCTGAACAGTGTCAAGCACCTGTGGAGTTTGGCCTGCAGCCCCAAATCCTCAGGGACTTCTTCTATTAGGGCACCATAGAGGGCTTACTTACTGGTTGCTTCCTGGTATGGTCCTGAGAAATCCTGCTAGGTCCTTCAGTCACATCCTGGACCCCCCCTCCCCTTAGCCAAGCTCCATCCTGGCAAGCTGGGTGGGGTACGGTCACAGCTGCCCCATGCCCTCCCAGGACTCTCCTTCATCCCAGTCTCTTATTGTGGCCCCTGCCCTGGTTTCCCTCTAGTTTGTACACACATGTGCACCTCATCAACAGCAATCAGATAAAATCCTCATCCACAGCCCCTTGACCAGACTGAGGAACCTGTTCACTCCGTTCTTGGTGCTGCCATTTTACCCAGCATTACTGTTAGCTGACTGACTCTGTCTAACCCTGGTTTCTGCCCTCATGTCTGCTGTGTGTAGCCCCTGTACTTGGTTTGTCTCAGTGGAGCCTTGCTTGTTTTCCTGCTTCCTAGTTTGGACAAGGTCCTCCTCAATTGTTCTCTGGTCCTAGACCCAGTGTTCCCTGTTTGCACCGCATGCTACTGGCTCCTCATCTGGCATTTAAACCTTGTTCAAGTTTACCCTGCCTGGAGTTTCTGACCCAGAATGTTGGGTTCAGCCTTACAGCTCTACTTAACACTTTTCTGCTGCTTGCTCTCACACACGCTATGCATATGTTACGCCATGCCCTATTCCTTAACACGGAACATATGAGGAACACTAAAATCTAGTAATTGTTTTGTTTAGTTGGTGCTCCCAGCACCGCAAATGGGCTGGTGTCCCCAGGCACTCACCTAATGCAGTATGTTATGTGGATAAGCCAGCCCAGATACAAGAGAACGAGAGTACATCCACACATTGATAAGAGGGTGCATGCAAGTAGCAAATAGTAGTGACTGGTATCAGAGGTTGGATATTCAACTCTCCATTTTAAGAAACGGACTGGTCAGGGTTAGGGTAAAGGCTTCGCCAGAACACGACTGAGAAACTGCAAATGATTAACTGAGATCATTATAGACTTATCGGTCCATCTAGCAAGCTTTCTGAAGTGCTGGAGAGGTTCCTGCTGCTAGAAATGTACATTCACCCATGCTGTCGAATGCTGATCCAAAGTTGAGTTGCGTTCTCACCATTCCACCATCTCATCCCTCTCATTCATGCATATGGACATTCTGTCTTGCTCCTACTGACTTTCACTCCTCTTCTCTCCAGTGCATACCCCTCCTGACTCAACTCGACCTACTCTCACTACAGATCACAGTATCCTCTGCAAACATCATGGGCCATGGTGACACCTGCCTGATCTCATCCATCAACCATTGCAAACAAGAAAGGGTTCAGAGCCGATCCTTGAAATAACCCCATCTCCACTCTGAAACCCTCCGTTACTCCTACCGCACACCTCACCACTGTCACACTGTACTCGTACTAACCTGCACCACAACTCCTGACTTCCTCCTGCAGCACCACACCCTCTGCTATTTACAGGTTAAATGTAGCAGTGATGTACTTGCTCTTTAATAAGTTAAAATTAGGAAAATTCGTGTAATAAAAGGAGCAAATTCCAAGCCCCTTTGTTATAAGAATCTACCCTGTTGGGTGTTCATCCATGAGTTACCCCCCCCAGCAACTAACGGGGTACAGCATCAATACTTGACCAGTCATTTTGCATATGGGGAAATCTAAAGTTGTAGACCACACATTCTGGTTACAGTAGAATAAAATCTTGGGAGAAAAAAATACTAGAGATGTGAGAAGAAGCTGATGAAGTATGTACCTTTCTGTTGCAATGCTACAGAGTTCTGAGACACCGTGTCCAAGGTCATCTGAGTGTTATCAGCTGGGAGAGTGTCTGCCACTGTGGAGTAATAAGAGACACGTTGAATAGTGAGAAGCAGTCCCATGTATCTCACGATAGAGATAATAAAGACCACAACCAGACAATCTACTCCCTCACATGAAACCTACGTTTCTCAATGGGAATGATAAGTTTCAACATTGTATCATTTCTTATTCTGCAGATATGATTTTACAAGGATGGGACTAATGAAGTGAGACACAAGCCTTTAATGGAGCATCTTGGAATAAAACTTAGAGCTGACGGAGGGTCTGCTCAGGGTCTACTTTTAAGTTCTTAAAAAGTAAAAAACAGTGATGAAAACAGGAAAAGAATGTGGATTACGTAGTGATTATTGGACTGCATTTTAGGTCAAGACCATCAGGTAACAGAAATAACCATAGATTGTTTGACTGATAGATTTTTTTGGATTCAAAATTAAACTGAACTAAATCTTAGAAGTGAACATACAGAAAGAAGCTTTGACAGGCTGGCCCGAGCTCGATGTTAGTGAAGTGGTGAGCTTTTTGCTGCAAGCGAATATGAATGAAAAACTCCTTTGTTTAGGCAAAATAAACAACAAAACAAAACCACCCATTTTTTAAATCAAACCAAACATGTGCTAAACCACATTACTAAAATACCCCAGGCGCTATCAGTGGGCATCAAGGGTATTTTGCAACCTGGTGCATTTGAAACAAGATACACATTGTCCCCTCTATTTCTTTTTCTCATGTAAAGTATGTACAGCTGTGAAATCCTACACAACACATGCATGTGGCAGTGGCTAGTGGGGGGTTTTCAGGATAAAGAGAAAAAGGATTGCAAAGCTTCCTTGTTTATATCGGTTTTAAATGTTCTGCCCAATCAGCACTGAGATAGGCTCCAGTTCCCCTGTGACCCAACTTCAAATAAGCGGTTGACAATGGATGATCATTCTATAGATACCTCTAAGGCAGGGGTGCTCAATAGGTCGACCGCGATCTACCAGTCGATCGCAAAGGTAGTGTGGGTAGATCGCATGGATAACTATTTTTTAGACGGCCAATAGATCGCCATGAGATCTACCCACATCACTTTGCGTTCGACTGGTAGATCGCGATCGACCTATTGAGCACCCGTAGATCATTTTGACTTGATCATTTTATAAGTAGCTCGCATGCTAAAAAAATGTGAGCACCCCTGCTCTAAGGCAAATAATAGAATAAGATATAATAAAATGTGTCAAATAGGTGTACCCAAGGTTAAAACCAGTATTTAGTTTTCTGGTAGACTCGGACTATTTAGGTCAAATGCAGTATCTGCTCTTTTTTATGTTTGCAATGGGATCAGAAAAGGTGGGGTTTCATCTCTTTCCTGTTCAATGAGTAATTAATTAATTAATTAGTTAATTGATTGGATGGCTCATTCACCTGCTGCAGGTGAATGGATATAACGCGGGCTGTTATCAGAAATACTGTTGTCTACCATCTCATGTATGGAGATGATTTGGTTGTTTTTGGTTGTTTTCTCCATTTAGAGCTGGGTTATAACGGTTATTGAAGATATGCTCCCAGTATGGTGTCGAATTTGACATCCAATACTAAGGCAAAAAGCAATATTATGATTATAAGATGTGAAGAGGATAGAACATTAGTTTTCCCTGATTATCTGAGCAACAATACTTTTAAGGTGTGTAATGAGATTAAATGAATTGGCTACTACATAAAAGAATGTCTAATAGATGAGACAGAGACACGTCAGGCCAGGGCTCTACAGTCTACAACCATCAACAGACCAGTGGTTACAGTTTCAAAGATGGGGATGATCACATCCTTGACAGGGTGGACCAATGCAGAATCAGAGAGGTCATCTATGTGAAGAGTTAATGAACATCCCTGAACAAGGACTGGGAGGTGGTGGGCTAAGAGTACATCTGTTACCATTTTACAATGCTTACACTTTGAATGACAGATACATTTTTTTTAAAGTGTTTTCCTCTATATGCTCTCTAAAGTTTCTAAAAAGCACATGGGGGAAGGGTCCTGATAGAACCACATGTACACCATGATGGGAACGGGGAGACCACAAGAAATGTAAACTACTACCAACCCCTGTGTGCTTCTCTTAGCGACGACGTCACCACGGTAGCCCACTCCCGAGCTTCCTGCTCACAGCGGAAGTTGAAGCTGATGCGGTCATGCGGAGGGGCCACCAAGCTCAGCTCATGGCACTTGGGTGACTTAACCTCGTAGTTTATAGCCCTTAAGTCAAACTCAGCGATGAACTGAAAATGGGAACCAGATAGTGAGAGGGAGGGAGAGAGAGACCACACATGAAGCAGAATGAAAAAGGGGGAAGTAACTTGACCATCAGTTAAAGCTAAAATCAATGCTCAACTCAAAGAAGTCAAAAACCAAGTCTAAATATCCTGAATACAGTCACCAGCTGTAGTTTAACAGACTGTTTTAAACAGAACTTTCGTCACTTAACTAATAGCCGTGGTTGATTTAGAAGGACAGTAGCAGTGTCTAGCATCCACTGTCGTATTTACTATAAATAGAGTATACTTCACACCACTCCCGGCCATTTTATAAAGCATTCGATAGTAGTCTTGGCTTTTCGAGAAATGACGGGGTTTCCCCGTTAACCTTCATTCAAACGCTCAGGTGACGAACACAGCTTAAAATACTCCTCTGCTGGTCCGGCTCATGTGCTGGATTGGAGACATCTGAATGTCATTTGCAGAAATAAAAATCGTGTTGTTTGTTGAAACCCAGGTGATATTTTCTCAAACGAATCCGTGTTTTCAACCACATCACCCCGCAACAATCAGATAGAAAGTTGGAGAAAGTCGAACTGTCATACCGCACTGAGAGTGAATGGAAACCCAGCGGCTGCCTGCTAGGAGGACGGGGGAAACACATACATGCATTATCTCTAGCATGTTTGGGGAACGATCAGATAGTTTTGCAATCCGAACGTCTTTATTTCGAACACAATTAAACAATTCCCAGTAAATAATCTAATAAAAGCTTAAAACGGGGTAAGAGGAAGTTAGTGCTAATAATTTCCTGTTATGTAAACTATGCGGTATTTTGTAGTTAAATGGGCTAAAACGTGGTTTGCTCCCTCCCCGGACCCCCTTATGTGCAACACATGCCGTTGTTGTTGTTGCTGACTTACAACACTCGGGGCAGTTCCACCGCTGTCCCGTAACGACAGGCGGAATTCCCCGGACTTCCCCGGGTCCATGCTGAGCAGTAGACGGAGTGACTCATCACCGGCACCGGGGAGACATAGCGGTCTGATACCGGAGTGGCAAACCGATACCCGGACCGACATAAGGACGGTGTGATGGCCGAGCGGGGGCTGCGAGGCACCGTAACCTGCGACGGAGGCGGACGGGTCCGTCGGAGGGGTGTGAGTCCACCCGCCGGAACTCAGCGACATTCTGTTGGTAGAGTCATGCGGGCCAGCAACACGTCAGGGCGCCGTAACCTGTTCGTCTATAGTGTCCTCTGTCGTTAAATGTTGCCCCCAAGTATCCGCTCCATGGTGGTTGTTTTTTCGACGTTGGGTAGACGACTACAACAACACTCAGCAAGTGCGTAGGGATCCACAACTTACAGATCGACGCAATGCACTATGGTCCTTGTGGTGTATTGACGCCACTGCCGTAATTGTGAACTATCACCACTAGGGGTCAGGTATTTGTACTGAGGTCGGCTCAACGTGTGATGAACGAGGTAAATTGAATCAAACAAACCACACCAAGTGGCGTCACATGATGGAGAGAAGGCCTCTTCAGGGGCTTCTCATGAGGGAGACAGTTATTTTGAGGGGAAAGTGGAATGCATAGAAGAACTGAAAAGTCATGTACTACTCATTTGACTTACTTGACATTTAGTTTTGAATTAAATCTATTAAAACTTCCATAATTTCTCATGCAAAGATTATGAAATAAGTAAATATTGCAGCATTCTCACGTTTCAAAATATTGAATCTTACACAAGAAAAGATGACCATAAATGACACCAGGCAGTAGCTTAGTACAGTTGAGATCATCTGCAGGTCGAAAAACTCCCTTGCTAAATGTCTGATGTACATGATTGCAACAGCTGGATGTAAAATTCAATCTCACTTGCAGATCCCCCCCCAGAGTAACGTACATTTGAGTTAGCTACACTGTGCCAGGACTCAATCCCAGGACTTCTGCAAGGCAGGTAAGAATTCTACCATTGGACCACCAATGCACAGGTGGGACTTGAACCCACAATCCCCAGCTTAGGAGTATGATGACCACTGGGCCTTGGAAGCACTAAAAAGATCCACATTTCGGGACATTTCTTTTGTCTGGGTCAAATCTATAGATAAAATGTATCCCATCCCTCTAAAGAGTCAGATGAATGATTTTTATGCTATCAAAGTGTTGGTTTTAGAGAAGCTAAAAAGAATCCACATTAGAAAAACCAGCTTAATACCTCTCCAGGTCATACTGAATGGATGCCCACGTACATCAACAACAAACGCCTACACTGGACTATTGGATTGGGCACAGCGAGGCCATTTCAGGCAGAGGGTGATACAGGGTAGATCAATGCAGGCCTCGTTCTACCATCAGACCACGATTCATGTGGTATCTCATTAATAAAACAACACCATGGCAAATGATGAAGATGCTGATGTTAAGTCAGGCCAGCCTGTTAATCATTGTGTAACTGGGGTTTCCTCAATCAATAGCACATCTCTCACACCTGTCAAGGGTCTAAGAGTCAGGGTGTCAGAGTGGCCAGGCCTCATACAACCAGGCAAATAGCATCTCTGTACTATGCTGAGTCCAATACCAGGAAATCCAGGTTGGGCAAATGGTTATGACATAAACTCCTTCATGGTGGGTACCTGAACTGATCACATTGTTCATCAGGTGGCTTTATATGAACAACCTGTCCAAGATGGCTGCTGAAGCAGGCAACTCGGGAGCTTTTCTGTGAAACCGGAAACTCATAAATGCTATAACAAGTGAGACCCATCCCCTGTGACTTCCTCTTTCAGTGTTTTCTTCCTTGAGGAGATGACCTGCAGTTTAGTCTGATGACATATCATTAGATTGTGGTTATCTCAGTTTAACAGCCCTTCTTTTCTCACTGACTGGGCCTGTGCCTGCAACAAATCACCTGATGCTTCTCTGGGAGGCAATGACGGCTGCCCTGGTCTGTGGAGGGGAACCAGGTGGCCCCATGAGGGTTGCAACTTTATGTCAGTGCACATAGGCACGAACCTGTATCTTTGCATGCATGCGCACACACCTACGTGTGCACATAAATGCACAAAAAGTACTCACACACACACACACACACACACACACACACACACACACACACACACACACACACACA
>OMLC01038582.1:0-10229 GCA_900302585.1 Regalecus glesne
GAGAAAGAACTAAAAGTTGTTCCTGGTCATTCAGGTGTGAGTTTCCTGAGGCACCTGGTATTAGGAAGATGTGACTGCAGCCTCACCTCCAATTGTTATCTTTGTTTAATCAAACAGGTTTACCTGCTATCATAAAGTCATTTCAGGGCAACGCTGGATATAAAATACAAGCATAATTAAAGAGGCAATGTTGCATTGACCTAGGGGGATGGTCGGCATGGTTACACCGTTCTGCATAAAGGATTATGTGGGGCAGGAAATTGTTCCGACTTATTTCATATGTTGAAGTATTTGAATATTCTGTTGGGGTGGGTTACTTGTTTGGGGGTTTGACTCGGACTAGTAGAAGACCGTTGCCCTAAACCGACTGACTGACCTACTGCAGCACTGTTGATGACCTAGTGTGGGGATTCAGGAGGAAGAATAGGACTGATAACAATACAAGTCTCTCTCAGGGTTGGGCCACCGATTTTGGATAAAAGAAAGCTGTCTTGTTTTGTCAATCTACTCCATGGCACAGTTTACCACAATTTGTATTATTTCTGCTTTCCTGAGGCGCATTCCCACTGATGCGATCAATGTATTGAGCAGGGGCTGCTGAATTGGTAGTAATTTAAACCGAGTAAATGACTCGCATCCCAATCCCCAGACTTCTGCCCTGAAGACACCTCAGCCATGCTAGTTGAGTCTTTATGTTGCTCATTGAAGACCTTCTGGAGAAGACGGTGAGATGTGTGTCTAGTTTGATTTATTGGCTGTTGTTCACATCACTGAACGATAACGGTTAGCATTCAAGTAGAAATTGCATGTTTCATCTTTATTGACTTTTTTTCTATCCTCAAACACAGCACATGCAAAATATTGGAATACTTGTTTGGGCCATTGATCGATAGCTTGACTGATTGATTATTTGTTTTGAACATGTCAAGGAAGAAAGATTAAAACTTATATTAAATTGAAATGAACAATGAATAATATTTCTTCACAAGCCCAATAAAAGAACCATAAACAACACAAATTGAAGATTACATATTCAAGAAACAGTAGGAGGAACTATATACTTATTTATTCCAATCCCTTACCCACTATTCATTTGTCAGTTACCTTCATAATCTTTATCTTAAATAGGGTTTGTAAGCAAAAAACCCAATTTCATATAGAACCCGGATATCACCCAGTGTCAATAATATAAAATGTTAACAGGCATCACAGCCCTTCCTCATCCATGTACATCTTAAAAAATAATATTTGTACATCTTTTTGAATTGTATAATGTTTTTACATTGCTTACAGTTATTTTTTGAATCAAGCTTTCCTCTTAAATTATCCTTTTTTGTATAATTAAAGGTCTGTTTTCATGCGTCATGATTGGTCCCCTCATTGTACCCGGAGTAAATGATTTGTTGCTTTATACATTATTTGTAGCATGTTAAATTCTACGAGATCCATGAACTTGAAGGCACGTGACTTTAATATGGACTTTTAGTGTGTTTGCAAAAATCCTCCATTATTAATTATCTTTTATTGCCGGATGGATAATGGATGTAAGTTGCTTTTGTAGGTGTTACCCCATACCTCCATACAATAAATCAGATATGGTAATACAAAGGAAAGCTACTTTATTTTTTCATTGTATTCTTATAGTGAAATGTGTCTTCTACATTTAACCCATCCTATTATATAGGAGCAGTGGGCAGTTGCAGCACCTGAAAAGCAGTTAAGCTCAAGAACATTTCAACATGCTTTCTGCAGGAGCAAAAGATAGAACCAGCGACCTTACACAGCCTGCTGTATCTCCTGAGCCATGCTGCCCCTATACAAGTGAAAAATATAGTGTGTATAACGCCTTATGATCCAGAATGCGCCTTACTCCTCCTGAGACTGCAATGTGCTCCTTACTAGTTTTGCTTGCACTTATTATATCTCTAGTTTAAAACACATTTTGTGGCCCATTATCACATCTTAAAATGTATTTTCATATATTGTTTTTGTGTTGACATAGTCTATCATTAGTCATACTTGAGTTTCTATTTCACAATTTCCAAACAGCATAGTCTTTGTTTTGTCAAATTTAATGATGACACCAATTACATGTGTCAGGATTAGTCTCCACAATGTGGGGGAGGACACCGACTTAAATGGAGCTCGTGGGGAATTAACTTGGGATGCCCTTCTTGATGCCCCACGGTGGGTTCAAACCCACTACCTCTGACTCGTCAGTTTCCAAAGAAAGCACTTTAGCCACATAGCTACCGCGGTCTTTTTTCATTCAAATGTAAGGATAATTTGCTATTGTCAACACACCTTTTTATTTTTCTGATTTCTGTTATAATCCCCATCAAAAGCTGATTTAAATCTCCCCAGAGTAGGGAATAATTGGTGTTGTTCAAAAACAGAATAAATTTCTGTGTCTTTCATATCCTCCATACATTATTTATATACAGAAGAAGCAATTTTGGGCCTAAAACTGACTCCTGAGGGACTCCATAAATAATAACCATACGTAATGACTAATTTTCACCTATCATCAAAAACTGTTACCCGTGTCTTAAATAGCTTCTCAGCTAATTCAGCACAAGTCCTCTGATACTAATCCATACTGGGGGGAGCATGGCTCAGTGGGTAGAGCTGCAACCTTCCGATCGCCAGGCTCAGTGGGTAGAGCCTGGCGATTGGAAAGTTGCAGGTTCGATCCCCGCATCTGCAAAGAAGCGTGTCGAGGTGTCCTTGAGCAAGACACTGTTCCCCTAACTGCTCTGCCCTGTGATAGACTGGCGACCTATACAGGGTGCACCCTGCCTTTCGCCCAATGAGAACGGATATAGGCTCCATTTCGGATAAGTGGTTGATGATGGATGGATGGATGGATGGATGGATGAACCCATACAGGTGGTCAGTCAATAGTTTGTACTTCTCAATGAATTTGTCTAATCTGTCAGTGAACAGTTATTATATCCTGGAAAATGGGGAAAGAAACTGGCATCAAATTTGTATATATCCCTAGCTTTATATAATGGTGTAACATTTGCTATTTTCCTTTTGCTTGTGAATTCATCAGTTTTAAATGACACGTTTTTATGAGTCAGTTATTTTGTAATACGATCAATAATTTTTTTTGGCTATTGTCATGTCAATTTCATTCCAGTGTATAGAAGTTTTGTTCTTACATTTACTTTCAATAGTCATCATTCCCTTCTCTTCTCCTGTTGTGAAAATAAAATGAACTTGGATTTCTAGCACCATCATTATCATCTGTCCCCTCTGTTTGTTTCTGGATCATTGATTTTTTCAAAACCAATTCGGGTCCCACATTTGCATGAATTTATTGATACCTTTTACCACATCATCCATATTGTTAATAGTCTTACTATTATCTGTGAAATACTGAGGGTAACTTGGGTCTGCAGATCCATTTATGATCATTTCATTTAATACATTCCATATGCATTTAATGTTGTTTTTATCATTCTCTAAAATCTTATTAAAGTATTCCCTCTTGTAAATCCTCATAATATTAGTCAACTTATTTTTACAAAAACTGGATCAGTTCATCTGGATACAGTGTTTATTGAAATAAATGCTACATCACTCATACAGGTAACCTCTTCAGTCTAAGCTGAGTGGAGGTATTCCCACCATTATAAGTCAGCTAAGACCTAAGATATTACCTGATGGATTTTCAAGCCTCCCATACGGGTCATGTTCTGTGGAGGACACAACAGATCCAACTGAAACATTCCACTTGACCCAACTGGAGTCACTTCCTGTCACAAAAGCTCAGATACAAAAGGAGACCAATAGAAGTCCCACAATATCTTGGTACAAGTTGACGGTAAAAAGATGACCATCTCATGGTAACTCCCAGCTATCTATCTGCCTACTCCTCCAACGATGACCATCTATAAGGGAGTCAAAGCTGTGTCACGTGGGGTACATGTGTTGTTGTGAGGCAGCATAGCTCAATAGGTACAGTGGTCATCTGGCGATCAGAAGGTTCCAGGATCGATCCCGGGTCCTGCAAAAAGCATGTTGAGGTGTCCTTGAGCGACACACTGAAACCCTTACCAGTCCCCAAGCACCATATGGTAGCAGCTCACTTCTCCTATACAATAAGATGGGATCAAAATGCAGAAAATTGCAAATTCCCCCTTGTGGGACTGATAAGGGAATCTAAAACAAAATAAAGCAAAATAAATAAGGTGTATTGGAAGTTTTGGAATCACTGCACGAAGGGTCTCTCGGTGTAGTAAAGATGAAAAGTCTGGCCAGTAGCTACGTCTCCTGGCCTGGCATAGACAGTCAATTAAAAGATTTGGCTAAGCCTTAAGTGGATCCCGACAGGTACAGCACCAGCCTCAGACGGCACCTCATCAGACACAGCCCACTACCCCATGGCAACATATTCACACTGACTATGCGGGACCCTTTATTGATTGGGTGTTTCTCATCGGGGATGACATCCACTCAAAGTGATTTGAAGTCTTCACAAACAAGCCACATCTTCTAAGACAGCGGACACACTGTGCACATTCCTCTCACATACAGGTTTTTCCAAACAACTGATGAGTGACATCCCACAATCAAAGACCCCACCACCTTTTTCTATGCATGGTGGGACATCCAGAGCCACTCTGCTGCATGTAAGGAGCGGCTTAGTGGCCCGCTTTTTAGAAGCCAAACACCCATCGCGGTGGACTATGTCTGATAGCAGCTGGGCAGGTGCAAACATGACAAGGCACCAGGGCCAGACACCATCCCACCTATGATGCTTGAGCGCTGCGCCATCAACATCAACTCCCATCCTCTGGAAAACATTCACCATTAAACCGGTACCTAAAAGACCCCACCCATTTGAACCGAATCATTACCCACAGGTCACATTCACCCAAATAGCCATGGAATATTTAGAACAACTGATTCTACACCCCAAACTACCGGGTTTCAGAACACAGCTGGACCCATATCAGTTTGCCTACAGGGCCAAACAGTGGATGAAGGATGCTGTGGCAGGTCTCCACTCCATCCTCCTGTTGTGAAATACAATGGTGAATAGCAATGATCTTTTTATAGGGATAGTTCATTTTGAGGAACATTTAGAATGTAAACATCTCAGATTTAGCCACCAGGCCCATTTTCATCTGTTGTCCCAAGCAATTACGGGTTCAATGTCTAACTCAAGGACACATCGACATGCTCTCTGGAGGAACTGGGGATCGAACCATGAATGTTCCGATTACTAGATGGCCGATTTACCCCCTGAGCTATGCCTTCCCCTAAGTTATAAGTGAAGAAACTCCACCACCTCAATATCCTTCCTCATCCACTGAATCCACAAGTTCTTTAGCAACAGACCACAGGCTGTAAGAATAGCCAAAGTATCATCAACCATCATCCCTAACACTGGAGTCCCTCAGGGCTGTGTCCTCGGTCCCTTTTTCAATTCTCTCTAACACCCGTCATCTCTTATTACAAATATTCTGATGACATTGCAATTCTGGAACTACTTAATGACAATAACTCCACTATAACCTATTAACACACAATTTCTCATTACACACATTGGTTCACAGTCAACTTCCTCAACTTGAATGTGGACAACATGAAATAACTGGTCATTAACACACCAAAGATACCCCTCACTGGATTATACCCCATCTCCAATTACATCAAGACAGTGGAGCAGGTCAGCATCTTCAAATATCTTGGACTCACATTTAGACAATAAACTCAGCTTTGGTCAACACATCGATATCAATAAATGATCCCAGCAGAGACTCCACGTCATCCACAAGTTCAGAGCACTTTCTGTTGCTCCGCACCACCTGTTGTAACTTAACCAAAGTACACCAACCCTTCCCGCTTGACTGTTTCCCGTGTCTATACCATGCTGACCACCCCTAAGAACAATAGACTTACAAGGATCACACATGTTGCCTCCAAAATCATGGGCTCCTCTATACCCAACCTGCATGAAGGACTGAGCCTTCATAAGTCTTACACTCACAATAGTGAACGACACCAATAACTGCTCGATCTATATTTCACACTACTGTTGTCATGCCATAAAATCAGAAAGGGCTCTGGAGTAGAACTTGCTTTGGCAGCTGTTTTGTCCCCCCTGCCATAGCCACACTAAACAAACTACCTCGCTGACCTAGCATAGAGCCAGATTTATCTGTGGGCGTGACGTATGGCCAATGCACAGTATATCTAACTCACAAATGTTCACTGCTTTAGATCAAAGTGTCTACTAAGGGAAATTGAATTGGATTGAATGTATATGTGCTGGGATACAGGTGGGGAATGAATATTATGTGTTCATTACTATTACGTGTTCATGAATCGATATGCAAATCTGTACATTATGGTGTGGTTATCCATACATTTCAGGGCATGTACTGTCTGTAAAAACAAATTTCCTGTGGGACAGAAATGACTCTGGGCTCTATCTTACACCCAGAATAAATGAGTGTTTGCTGCAGTTGCTTGTTCAATATTAATTCGGTCAGACAAGTATTATTGCAGAAAATTAATTTAGGCGTGTCGTTTTCTTTCAGCAACAGAAGTTTGATTTGATTTGTTTAGAGTGCTCTAGCACAGTCTCTGAGCCCCGCATGGGTCTCAGGCAGGTGAGGAGGTGTGGCCCCCAGTTCCCAACTCTGCATTATTAGCTATCATGCTTGCTAATTCGCATGATGTTGCTAGGCAAGCCCCCCCCCCAAAAAAATAAATTAACAGACTGACTTGCGCCAATCATTAATTCTGAAAACAGATCAGGGTAATTTCAGTTGATTATATTGACGGGAAGGTGAATAGAACTTTATGTCACATATCCCAGCAGCGATTAGAATATGTTGGGCAACATCACGGTAATGTCATTGGATCGGATCTATAACACAACAGCAGTAACTTTTATAAATTCTGCCAAAAGGAGTCTCCGAAGTGCCCCGAAAAGACATTCATATTGGAGAAATAGGTCATTAGTCTTTTCAACTATGACCCTATTTGGCATCGGTGTGTGTGAAAAGTCAATCATCTGCCGACCAAGCTGAAAGTTTATTTCCACTCTGAGATCTGGTGCTGTTAAGGGACTGGAAGATACGGAGGGTTTAGATGGTGAGGATTTTAGTAATTGAAAAGAGAAACCGGTCTTAAGGATGAGTGGCCTCCCAGACATAACATTAAGAAATATCCAGATTTACCATAATCGACAAGTATTATAGCAAAGGGGTTTGGTCTTCTGGGCTCAAATTATAATTTCATGCAAGGATTTTTTTCAGACAATTATTTATTTGCTTCAACAGATGTCCCAGATTTAACTACTGTCCATTATTACCATCAGTCACATAACTTTCTCACTACCACCATATTGGATCACAGCTTGGCCTTGGATGTGTGTAGCAACCTGTTGTTAGTTCTATGCAACATGTACTTTCCTAGTATGTTTGTCTTTGACAGTGCATTTAAACGTTTTTTTTAAAGTTCATTTTATGGTGCGGCATGGCTCAGTGAGCAGAGAGGTCATCTGGCAATCAGAAGGTTGCAGGTTCAATCCCACACCTGCTGAGAACTATCTCGAAGTGTTCTTGAGCAATACACTTGTTGCTCTTATTACTCTGACCTGTGATGGACTGGTGACCCTTCAAAAGTGTATCCCTGCCTTTCATCCAATAAGAACTGAGATAGGCTCTAGTTGCCTCGTGACCTGACTTCGGATAAGCAGTTGACAATGGATGGATGGATGGATGGACCTGCTTAATGTATTGTCTGCAGTAGTTCTTATCTAGGGAAGCTTTTCTTTAAAAAAACTACAACAACCAACTTGAGTAGCTGCCTCTGACATTAAAATAAGTTGTTCTTTGCTTGTTGTTTGGTGTTCAATCATCAGGCCTGTGAATGCAAGTCTCAAGAACTATTTAGATTCACTTAAGCCAAAAGCAAAGAACCAATATCGAGAAAAAATAAGCTTCGAGGATGACATGGATCGATCGAAATATTGTTCCTATGAAGAACTCGACCATAAGCTTGGCTGAATATCCTACAGCAACATATCCTACTATTTACAAAGACTGATTCTCCATGGGTTTACCCATGGAGAATTTAAGCATGTCGATTAAGAATTTAAGCATTTCAAGAGTCTAGAGGCCTATAACCAATTTTTGTCTGGATGAGTTAAAGAAATATAATTGCTTAAAGCCTCTAATCGCCTCCTTGTTCATTGGAGGGTAAGATGACTTCATCCCTATGTGCCATGTATTCGTTTGAAATGGAACCTGTCAGGTATACCAGGGGTTTAATTTGGTGCCCAAAATTTTACAAAGTTCACTTTCATTGTATTTATTTGGATGGTATTTGTTTGAACTATGAACAAGGGATGTGCAGTTAGCACCATTTCACCATATACATTTTGGAAGCAGAACTTAGTAAGCCTTATTTTACATGGAAAAATAATTTAATATCATCAGTCTTAACACCATTTAAGCACTTAAAAGCTGTTTGATAAAACCAGACCAAGATTTAACAAATTTTGCCTTCTAAAGATCAAACTGCATCACGGTGATCAATGACCTCTTCTTCTTGTTACCAGTTATGGCCTAGCAATAGCTTCTCTTTGATGTCAAAGAATTTTGCCAAGTACTTTGAGTGCTCATTAGACTAGAAAAGTGCTATATAAGAAAAAGTCCATTTATCATTTTACCATTTAGCCAGGTACTTAAGTAAAACAACAAAAAACAACTGTTTCCTAGATAACAAACTGGGGCCGTGGTAGCTCACTTTGGGTATTGACGAGCCAGGGGCAGCAGACTCGAATCAACCATGGGGCATCAGGAAGTGCATCCAGCCTTAATCCCCCAAAATTCCTTTAAGTCCGTGTCCACCCCGACAATGTGGGTACTAATGGTGACATGTAAAATGGGCCTCCCTTTTCCCTAGATAACAAACTGTTCCTGACAATACATTGGCAAGGTAAAAATGAACTTTTCTTGGCTTTCAAATGCACGTTCACAGACAAAAAAGGGGTGAAAGAACACATTGCATAAAATAACCAACCAGTTACTGCATGTATCCACGGCCATGTTGTGATCCAACAGCAACGAGAGAGTCAGTTGACCAATGGGAATAATGATTAGCACTGATAAGGCAGCAGAGAGGAAAGTACTACCAGAATGCGACTTTCCTCAAAAGATGATGAAAACTATGGTTGAACGTTATGATGCCTTATGCCAACAAATTTATGACAACCAATGGTATAGTTTACCTTTAGTTCAATCCCTAGCCAAATATTAGCCTTAATAGAACAGTCTACCCTTTTCATTTAAAACAACAAAGTATGTGATTGCTTGGTCAACAACAATGCACAAAAAGATAGAAAAAGTCACTTTTTTCATAGATCCATCCATCCATTGTCAACCGCTCATTCAAAATCAGGTCGCGGGGGAACTGGAGCCTATCTCCGTTCTCATTGGGCGAGAGGCAGGGTACACTCTGTATAGCTCGCCAGTCTATCACAAGGCAGAGCAGTTAGGGGGACAGTGTCTTGCTCAAGGACACCTCGACACGCTTCTCTGTAGGACCGGGAATCAAACCTGTAACCTTCCGATCGCCAGGCGACCGCTCTACCCACTGACTCATGCCGCCCCTTATTTCATAGATATGATGATAATAATAAACCCCTTTAAAGGATCGGTGTATATCAATGTACATTTAGAATGAAACTACCCAGATTTAGCCACCAGGCTAATTTTCATCTGCTATCCCAACCCATTCAGGATATTGGGGAATTCAATATCTTGCTCAAGGAAGCTTTCTGACAGAACTGGGGATCAAACCACCAATCTTGCAATTACTAGACAGCTGCCCAACCTCCTGAGCTATGTCGCCCCCTTATATGCTATATGCTTGTGGTTCATTGGAAGTTAAGTCATAATGGTCAAGGTGTCTTATGGGTAAGGGGGTTCGCTCCTTTTTCTTAGGAGTGAAGCTGCTTATGGTATGACGACTCCGGCCTTTATACAACATAAGTTTGAGTCAAGTTAGAACATTCACATTATGGATTATGTATTGAGAACAAAAAGCATGTCAGTAGCGTTATCTGTCTTCCTTTACTTTTGGTGTGTCAAACTGTTGTAATGTCTACTGTGTGTTTGTTCTCCATCTCTTTTCCCAGAAGCCCTTTGATCATTCAAGGTGCTTTGTATTAATAATCATGACAGCCACATGATCCGGGG
>OMLC01038610.1:0-14456 GCA_900302585.1 Regalecus glesne
ACCATGGGGGCAGGAACAGAGGGGGCGGCATGGCTCAGTGGATAGAGAGGTCGCCTGGCGATCGGAAGGTTGCGGGTTCGATCCCCGGTCCTGCTGAGAAGCGTGTTGAGGTGTCCTTGAGCAAGACACCGTTCCCCTAACTGCTCTGCCCTGTGATAGACTGGTGACCTATACAGGGTGTACCCCGCCTCTCGCCCAATGAGAACGGAGATAGGCTCCAGTTCCCCCGCGACCCGATTTCGGAACAGCGGTTGACAATGGATGGATGGATGGATGGATGGATGGGGCAGGAAGAAATGCGATTGTGGCATGCTGGTGCATGTGGGCATGTCCAACATACCTTTGGTAATTTGACAACCAGAGATGAGGCCTGTACCCAGACCAGCACAATTGATAAAGAAGTTTGATTAGGGGGAATACATTATAAGGAAGGGGGGATTGGGTGGTCTTCAACCTGGCAAGTCAAACCAGCTCCTCTCGTAGCCTCTAAATGTACCGTGGTGCTACGTATTGCCATTTTCTCTAATGGATGAGAAGGGAAGCCTGTTAGAGTGGCTCTGCATTTTGCCTCGGTTAACTTGGATGAATGATATCTGGCAGGGTAAAAGTCTTCCCCTGTGCCGCTGCCATCTCCCATCTATCCATTCCATTCCTATGGATTGTCCATCCATGCATCCATGCACCATCAACGCTCATCGGAAATCAGGTTGGAGAGTCATGGCGGACTCTATCCCAGCACTCTGGAGAGGTCGCCGTTAGATCGCAGGCCTTGAGCAGTTGGGGGGTTCGTCTTGTTCAAGCAGCCTGCCACACGCTTTCTGAAAGAACGGGGGATCGAACCACCGATCTTCAGATTACTGGACGACCACCCTACCTCCTGAGCTGTGCTGATTATAGATTATAGATCGCCCCCTATAGGTTGTCTTCTTCTTTTGGCCTATTCCCTGTTTTTCATGAGTTGTCATATATTAGACATCAACGTCTGATTCACTAATAGTCACTATTCAAACAGCACTGATATTTAATCCAGTTCAACTAGTCATTACAAATAAGTGACTATTAACTATTCATCGATGACTGGTTGCTATTTAGATTCACTTATCCCAATTATGTTGTTACTAGTTGCTATTCACAATTGACAAATAGGATTTCAACGCCATTTAGCTTCTACTCCAAATACAAACATCAACACGCGTGGCTTTACTTGGCACAATAACAACATGAGTGAATTATCACGACTACAACTGGAGGTTGATATGGACATTTTAGATTCAGTTAATCATATTAAGGATGAAGAAGCACACACAACTTCAAATCTGGAGCGCTACTGGGAGCACAGTTGTGGCAGAGATCAAAACAAACCAATACGAGCACTCACAGACGAGAGGTCCTTTTTTACGTGTCATGACTAGCCCTCACGTTGTGGGGTTGGACATGAAAACAGATGGAGCATGGGGAATTAATGCCGGGTGCCCTTCCTGATGTGGTGGGTTTGAACCAGCAACATCTGGCTTGTCAGTTCCTGATCCGCACTGTCTGCTAGGAAGTTACTGTGGGCCCCACTCTCAGAGCAGAAGTCTAATTTATTGTGGGCAGAAATGATTGTGTTTCAGCTAAAAGCCATCATCAGCACAAGTAAAACCAGATGAAATGTCCGTGTCTATGAACCATATGAACTAAACAGCAAAGAGAATACGTGATTAATTGCACATTAGGATCCGACGATGGAAACGCAGAGCAAGAAAATGCACATCGAGAGCTACGCAGTCCAGATCAACAAATGAAGATGCACATAAATATTCAGCTGACTTAAACAGAACAAGGAAATACAATGTATATACACTAACATTGTATACAAACGGAATTGAGGAACAATATTCATTTCATGAAGTGGGGCCATGTTGACTTAGTGATGCAGAGTGTGCGGTTTGGGAAATGACAAGCCAGACATCACAGGTTCAATCCCTCTGCGGGGCATCAAGAAGAGCACCCGGCCTTAATCCCCCACACTCCATCTGGGTCTGTATCCACCCCCACAACAAAGGGCCGGCCTTATGATGACGTGTAAAAATGGACCTCCTCTATGCTTATAAGTGCGTAAAATCCACTAATGGAAGTTTGAGGTAAATCAAGGGCTTAAACTACTCGGTTAACACAAAATCAAATGCCTGGAACAAGATTTGTACATAACGGGGATAAATGGCATGTGAAATGAAATCAGTTAAAAGCTTCATGACCTTGTTAGCGTAAATAATGTGGACTTTGACAAGAGGACATAGAAAGATGCTATGTACAAAATGTCCAGAACAGATACAGCTACACAAATGCAAACCTCAAATCGATGCCATAAGACAGAGAGCCTGTGACATTGATTAGGAGCTCTACGACCCTGTTAAGTAGGTAGACCCCCCCCCCAAAGAATGTAAAAAGTGGGATCTAAACAATGCCAAGGCTAAATATAGAACCTAAATATAGCGAGGACACATAAAAAAAAGAAGCAACCCACCGAAAGCAAATCCTCAAAGCTGACCAGGGATTTCTCCTCTTTATACCTTATGCTACTTTTATGTTGAGAAGACCCTATAAAAGACCCTCCTTTAAATGATGATGGCTACAGGAGTGTAAAGTAAGGGTCTTCCACAAAGTCAACCTTCCGAGCAGGAAGAGTCTGTAGCATGAACAGCTCGTTGGAAGAACAAGCTGTGGACACGTGTGACTGTTTTGGAGAGAAAGCTTATAATGATCATTGTGCTAGGAACAGTTTAGATAAAGTGAAAATAAAGCAGATGGAGGCAGTTTATCAGCCGTGAAATGTCCCTCCGTCTGGGAGGGACTCAAAACCGTGTGGATATCACGTCGTCGGTCATCTAATGAGATCAAGAGGTGTGTCGTTAAACACTGGCATATATTATCCAGGGACGCTGTGATAGGACACACTGGCAGACATCTGACAAGCTTTGCCAATAAGCGTGCCAGGAACCTAAGGGACAGTTTGGTCAGGGCTGATTGCTATAAAGTCATTATTGAAATCAGTATTTTTATTTAATCGAGGTTATATACAATGTTGATGCACTTAAATATTTGTAATATTTGCTGTGATTGGCTGGATATTTGTGTGCATCTTCATTTACTGATCTGGATTGTGTAATCCTTAATATATGTTCTCTTGTCATATGCTGCGGTCTTGGGTATTTAAGGCATTTACACCCCTGAAACTGTCATTTCTGCTGGTTTTCACTACTCTGATTGCTTTTAGCTGAAAATGATGATGGCTTTGAGCTCGGCGTTGCCCTCAATAGAGAAGAACACTGATCTGAGTGCTGGTATTCAGATTGAATTGGTCAAGAATATAAATTTTAAAAAACGTGTCAGGTAAAACTGTAACTTGTCATGTTTCTAAAGCTTCTTTAAAGCCACGTTCACGTTGAATCTGGTAAACAGCAGACTGAAATCCGGGAGCCGTTGCTGTGGATGAGAGCTGGATGGTAAAATCAGATAACACCGGTAAATCATGGCAGCACCCGTAACAGCAGATGGCACTGCCATCCAAAGTTAAAAGCATGGAAAGGAGAGGAAAGCCACTTCATTTGATTTTTGTACTCTTACAAGAAGTGTGTCCGCTGCATTTGACCCATTGTATCGTACAGGGGCAGTGTGCCGCTGAAGTGCCCAGGGGGCAGTTAAGGGTTCAGTGCCTTGCTTAAGGGCACTTCAACACGATTTCTGAAGGCGCCGGGGATCAAGCTAACGATGCTCAGATTACTAGATGACCCACTCTATTGCCTGAGCTATGCTTCCCCTACATTTACACCCAGCTTTACTAACGGGTTTTAAACAGCACAACACCAAACAGAAAAGATGGCGGACTAATTTTACTAGCATGAGATGTGACGGAATTCCTGTACACAAGTAAACAAAACGCTAAATGTGTTGATACAATTAATACTTTTCTGCTTATGATACATCACCATAGCAACGACCACAGGACCAGGGTGGCAATCCCAGTCCTGCCGGTGTCAGCTAGTCAGGACGGCCAGCTGAGGCATCAGGGTGTGGTTGAACTGGTTCAACCAGCCCATCGTTCCGGGGGTGCAGTGGCATCAAGCTCGTCTTGCTCACCCCCGGCTGCCTACGGACCTTTCCAAAGACCCGGGACTCAAAGTTCTGCCTCTGATCTCGATGGAACTCAGCAGAGACCCCCAAACATGTCAACATCTCCTCCATCAACCTCTCCGCTATTGTAGCCACACTGTGATCTGGCACCGCATACACCTCGGCCTACTTGGTGAGACGATACATGGCAACTAGGACGTAGCAGTTGCCAGAGCCAGTGATGGGACAAGAGCCAAGGGTGTCTACGCCAACTCGCTCCACTGGAGCCCCCACCAAGTACTCCTGCGGGGGCATGTGAGCACACCGGGTAGGTTCCTTCTGGGCTGTACGGAGATCGCAGCAGTGAACATGAAGCTCCAGACACACAGTGGCTGTCAGGATTGGAATTCCTTCTGTCCTCAAAGTCAAAGCGAAACATGGCAGCTTTCAGTCTTTATGCACCACATGTCTGGAACAAATGCCCAGAAAACGGCAGGTCTGCTGCCACTCTCAGACCTTTCAGACCAAGGCTTGAAGACTTTCCTGTTGGCTGCTGCCCATGAATAAATGAAATCTGAAGGTTTTGATCATCATCTTACATTGCACTGCAGCGTACCCTCTTACAGCCTATTGCCTTATGCTGCTTTTCTCAATGCCCTCAATGTTTGATGTCGGGCGCTTTGCATTGCCTTGATGCTGAAACGGGGTTTACAAATACATCGGCCTTTGCTCACGTAAAATGGAAGTGAATGGGAAGCAGATGATTAGCCAAGCTCATTTTGCATGTGTGACCGCAGCCTAATGAGGTCACAAAATGACGATTAAAATATCACCGGCAGGTAAACGTCTGTACTTCAGAGTAGACCAGAGTTTTAATTCTGGTGTCTGGGGCGATGTCCCTGTGCTGGATTCCATAAGAGGTGCTGTGTGACGATGCCTTTTACATCACCCAGCGATGATTGCTTTGCCGAAGCTGAAACTTCCATGTGACCAAAGCGCTGCCATGCCTCTGATTGGATCGCCTTCAGGGCTTTCCGCCTAAAAGCTTCTGGGCTTGAAAGCCCTGTAGAAAAACACAGAAGGCTCCAAGAAAGATTTCTGGTGCCCCAGAGAAAAACAATAAAGTTGGCGTTTAGAGGAAGGAATAAAGTCATTTCGATAATGATCAACGGTGAGGACAAACATGGAACCGTTGGTGTGAATTACTTGTTGGAAAGTGTTGAAAGTAGCAGTTCCTCTCAGAAGGGGGAGAAAAAAGGCCGCACGGCAGCTTTCAGCTACCAGTGGCTAAAAATGGTAAATTGACTGATCAAGGGGCGGCATAGCTCAGTGGGTAGAGCGGTCGTCTGGCAATCGGAAGGTTGCAGGTTCGATCCCCGGTCCTGCATACAGCATGTCGAGGTGTCCTTGAGCAAGACACTTAACCCCTAACTGCTCCCTGAGCGCCATATGTTGGCAGCTCACTGCTCCTATACAATAGGTTGGGTCAAAAATGCAGAGAAATCCAAATTTCCCCTTGCAGGACTGATAAGGGAATCCTTTTATTTTTATTTTTTTACGAAGCTCTTTGCTAGTTTAGTGACAAATCTATTAGGATAGTGGCTAGTGCTGTTAAAGTTAGCCGGTACCTCAGAGGTAGAGTGTCTGCCTCCAAGTCGGATATCACACGTTCAATCCCACCACAGGACATCAGGAATGGGGATCCAGAACTCCATCTACGTGTGTGTGTGTACCCCCACAACATGGCGACGAATGGGGACGACTGTTGTCATGAAATTTCTCACACAGTACCAAGACACCTAAACCAGGTTCTTCCTGTGTGGAGTCTGTGTGCTCTGCCCGTGTCTGTGTGGGTTTCCTCACGAGGCTCTTGTTTCCTCCCTTCATCAGAAAGACATGCAGAGACTGCAGACATTAATCAGCATGAAGCTGTAATCTGCTGTGGCAGATCAAATCATGACATTCATGTAAGAAGTTGCAAATGGTCCCTTTAAAAATGCTTTCCAGTTGGGGAAAGGGCCACTTTATCTGGTCATTACGTTCTTACATTGAAATGTGTCCTCTGCATATAACCCATCCCCATTGTATAGGGGTCTAGGGCAGCTGAAGCGCCTGGGAAGTAGTTAGTTCTGAAGGGGCCTTGCAGCCGTTGGCTGGATGACTTCCAACAATGGGAAAAGATGCAATCTGTGTATGTATTGGCTCATTGAAGGTCTATCTCCCCATTAAATTAAAGCATTTCAGCTATATTTTCAAGATATGCTTTTAAACACCAATTAATGGTTACTTAATTACACCTCACAAATAAAGCCTTTCAATCATTTTCTGCGACATCGCGTCCCTTTAAAATACCTAGAAGTTTTCCTGATTCTTTTCACACGCCCTCTGATTGCATTCTGGAGTCCTGCTGAGTCCTGCCAATGATCTTGAAGTCACCTCAAGTTTGACAATGCTGGCATGTAAACGGTGAATGGACTTATTCTAATTATAATTTGGCCATTATTTCCTGAGAGTCAAACAAGTTGCATCCAAAGGATCAAACTGTCTTTTCAAGGTAATTCATAAGTTTGATAACCATATTTGGCTTGTGTTTGCTGGTTTACTGAAACTTGCGGTAGTGGGCAGTCCCCAGTAGCTGGTTAGCTTTTGGATAACACTTGTCTGATAGATCCCGGTACACTAGATTATTCTGCAACTCAATGCTGGCCAATTTTACATTTTTAGAATGAATAAGACACAACTGGTCAAAAATTATTGAGACATTGAATTGAAAAATAAACAACTTAGATGGACTTTAGTGAGGTTTATAATTTGAAATAATCCGATGTGATAAAACGCAGTGTCTGGTTTGGTGTTCGGGCCTCTTAAAGCCAATATTCCACCTCTCCTTTAGCTCCCTGCTGCAGATTAGTCACAGATTAGACACACAGATTAGTCCTCTTACTTAATTAGCACTCCTACTTAAGTACTTGTTAACTGTAAAAAAGACACCTGTCCACAGAATCAATCAATTCATCAGATTCTAACCTCTCCACAATGGGCAAGCCTAAAGAATTGTCTCAGGACATCAGGGACAAAATTGTAGCCCTGCACAAGACTGAAGTGGGCTACAAGACTATTGGCCAGCAGCTTGGTGAGGAGTCAACTGTTGGTGTGACAATTAGAAAATGGAAGAAACACCAATTGACCATCAATCCCCCTCAGTCTGGAGCTTGTTGATGATCTCAAGGCAGCTGGGACCACAGTCACCAAGATGACCATTGGTAACACACTACACTGTAATGGATTGAAATCCTGTAGTGCCCACAAGGCCCCCCTGCTCAAGAAGGCACATGTCAAGGCCTGTCTGAAATTTACCAATGAGCACCTGGATGATTCAGAGGACGCTTGGGAGAAAGTGCTGTGGTCAGATGAGACTAAAGTCCAGCTCTTTGGCATCAACTCTACTTGCTGTGTTTGGAGGAAGAAAAAATATTACGTGGACCCCAAGAACACCATCCCCACCATCATGGCGGTGGAAACATTATGCTTTGGGGCTGTTTCTCTGCTAAGGGGAAAAATTGACTCCATTGGATCAAGGGGACGATGAATGGGGCTATATACCGAGACATCTTGGGTGAGAACCTCCTTCCCTCCGCCAGGACACTGAAAATGATCCATGGATGGGTGTTCCAGCAAGACAATGACCCAAAACATACGGACAAGGCAACAAAGGAGTGGCTCATGAAGAAGCACATAAAGCTCATGGAGTGGCCCAGTCAGTCTCCAGACCTTAATCCTATAGAGATTCTGTGGAGAGAGCTGAAGCCTAAAGTTGCCAAGTGACAATCTACAAACCTTAAGGATTTGGAGAGGATCTGCAAAGAGGAGTGGGCCAAAATCTCTCCTGGGATCGGTGAAAACTCAAGGGCCACCAACAAGAAATGCTTGACCACTGTCCTTGCCAACAAGGGTTTCTCCACCAAGTACTGAGTTATGTTTTGCTAGGGGGTGAAATACCCATTTTCCTCAATAAAACACAAATAGATGTTTAAAATTCATATAGTGGGATTTTCTGGGATTTGTTTAAATATTCTGTCACTGTTAAGATGAATCTACGATGAAAATACCGTTCATTCATTTGTAAGGGGGCAAAGTCACAAAATCAGGCGATTAAATAATTATTTTCCCCACAAGCACAAGATAGAATTAACAGATATTTCCATACAAGTTTAGCCTTGTTGAGTGTACTGTTAGTGTAGAAGGGGCTGGTTCAAGGACATGTGAATACACCACCGAGGCTTCTTGAGGTGTTAGGTCTAACTCAAAGAAATACCAATGACACAAGATGCACACTTCATAACCCCAATAGCATGGCCATACGTGCACAGTATGATGGTGCCTGTGAAATAAGCCACTAGAGCCGTGATGGCATAAGTTAACATTCTCGATGGCATTCACAGATAGGTAGGTCCGACCATAGTTGTGTTGGTCTTCAGTATGAATACTCACTCTTGAAAATTGATTATTGTGGCACATGGCTTTTGTGGATCTATGGGTTAATGGGTGCTCATCTGTGCTTAGTGTGCACCCACCTTCTTGCTCAGAGTAGGAGTGAAAGCCAGTAGCAGCGTATGTCTTTCTCCAGGTCCAATGCGTCTGAGAGCGTTGAGCAGGGAGAAAGGACCTCTCAAGTCCAGTATCGATGACCTCAGCTTGTCAAATGTCAAGGAACAATAGTGAGCAAACAGTGACTACTTACAACTACTCTGGTCACAACTTTTTCAAAATTGAGAGATCACATCTTTTCAGTACTTTAAAAAGTCCTTCCACTCACTGCTACTTGAGTGTTTTTCTATGAATGCTAGCCTCGAAATCAAAACATTACAGCTGTAGACACAAGAAATTAGCCATATACAGTAAACAGATAAAATGAACTTTACCTCTCCCCATTGAAATCAGCTTTGGTGATGAACAAAAAGCACCCTGGACTGACGACTCATTATATTCTATGCAGTTTACATGCATGGCCCATTCTGAGATGCTAATTTACCAGATTATGGTCATTTGTTTTCATTCAGAGTGTTTACGCACATTGTAATAATCTTCTTAATTTGCCGGTTTTGGTAATCTGATTTCAGTAAAGTTTGTGAAAACAGGAAGCCTAGTTACCTTTATCAGGTTAAGAGATTAAACAAGACCTGGTTAACAGCCAGATTTCAGGAGAAGAAACCCATTTACTTTCTTTATGGATTTCAAGTTTATGCATGCGCATGGCCGGGACTGTGAATAGGGAAAATAACCCATCAGCAGACAAAGAGAAAATCACAACACTCAACATGGTGAGCAGCAGCGGTGAGGCCAAAAAGGCTGCGTTTCTGGAGTGATCTAGGAGCAATGCCTAAATCACAGCTAATGAAGGGAAACATCATTTTGTGTTCAGTATTATTTATCACACTGTCTCCTATTGACAGCAATCATTTGCAGTACCGAAGTGGCTGTAAGGTGGTGATTTGCAAATAGAAAGGAAAAATGAAAGCCACTTTGTTTGGCTGTTGTATTCCTATAATGAGATTTGTCTTCTTCTGTATAGCAGCAGTGGGTAGCTGCAGCACCCAGGGAGCAGTCTTTGTGTGGGGTGTTCAGTGTCTTGTTCAAGGGCACGTCAAGGATGCTTTCTTAAGGAACTGGGGCTCAAACTAGTGAACTTGCGATTACTGGATGACCCACTTTATCTTCTGAGCCATGCTAAAGGAAATGAAACCTTCACCATCTGTTAAAAGTGGTCTATCTTTGTTTCTGGTGATGTGCCTCAGATCTTTTTTCCCGTGTGATCCCTCTGCAGTGGGTAAAGAATATAGGTAACTGATTACTGATCAATGTTTTTTTATCATAACTATTTAGGTCTGCATTATTATGATATAGAATTATTTAGCATTCATTCAAAAAAGCTGTACATTTGATCACATTTTTCAAGATAGATCCTATTCCGTCTTGCTTAGCAGTATTTGTTGCCATAGCAATGAAGACTGAATGCTGAAACCACATGTATTATACATAACCCCTGCAGTACTTATTTGACAAAGGATACATCCAGAAATTCCTTGGAAATATTCTGAACTGTAACCTTCTTGGCCACTTTGTTGCCTAAAAACAGAAAATACCACATGCATAATAAACACAAAGAGAAAAGTGAAGAGAGAATTTTTTCATACTCTAAACATGGAGAAACCTTGATGGTTCCTCTCAACCAGGAATCTCCAAGCTTTTAGAAAGACTGACCCACTGCCACTTGATTGAAGTTGATGGTAGTCTGTCCATTGCCCGATGTAACCACTAGAGAGGGCTGTATGGCAGGACAATGCAGCTCCAGGTAAAGCGCATTAAAGGGACTAGAGAGACAGGACAATACACCATGAGGCAACGCTCGTGAAAGAAGGCATGGCAAAATTGGATAGTTGGAAAAAATGAGTAAAATATATCTGCTTTAGATTATCAAGCTCTCATATAATGAATAATAATAATAATCCTTAATAGGAACAGTGCAGATTAGTGAACATTTAGAATGTAAATATACGAGAAATAGCCACCAAGCTAATTTTCCTCTCTTGTCCCAAGCAGTTAGGGGTTCAGTGTGTTGCTCAAGGACACTTCAACACACTTTGTGAAGGAATTGGGCATAAAACCACCAATCTTCTGATTACCAGACAACCCTTTTACCTCCTGAGCTATGCTGCCCCCAAACGATGATGAATGATGATGTGCTAAATCCTTTGAATGAAACAATGACAATGCTATGCATTTCAAGTATGTCAAAAAAGTATGTTGATATATCTTGATAACAGAGCACTCATTTCCACACTACTGCATGCCACATGTCTACTAAAATCCATGGCGAACAGACTTTTCCCTTTGTTTCTCTTAACAATGGTTATAATTACAATGTAGCCATTTCAATTAGCAGATGCTTTTATCCAAAAGCAACATGCATTTGGGAGTTAGCACGTTGGTACGGGAATAGTCCGAATTAACCCAGAACATTGTTGTAGTTCATATTTCTGTAATGGGTCTGATAAAATCCCAGATGGAGAGACTAAACCAACCTGTCTGTCTTACACGAATGGCTGTGGGTAGGTGAACTGAGTAGACTTTACCTCCATGATGGCTCAGCCTGTGGGTCCCCTGGTGGAGGGTCTCCATCGGACACAAAGCAGGGGACTATGTAGCGGCTGTAACGCTGGGTGAATGAGTACAGCAGGGAGGTCCTGCCTTCCTCGTATTCCACTGACCTGATAGTCAGGTAGACAGCATAGACAACTGACTGACGACCTTCACTCAAATGGCCCTGCACATGTCGTCTATGCTACATGCAGCTAACCAGACATATGGAATTCAAGTCAAAAAATACTCAGCTATGCCCATTAGATCATAATATGCGTGATCTAATCCCTGAATTTTAAATGAAATAGAAATGCTGATGAAATGACTTCAGCACCTAGAGACAAGTGGGCATACCACTAACAGCAGTGCTTTTGCTGGATTTCACCATCAACTTCTGCCCAACTTGCTTATAGAATTTAGATCAATTTTCAACACAGGAATGCTTATGAAGAAGATGTGTAAGATACTGCTTTAAGATTACAAAGATTATTCATCTCGTGGCACCTGGTAATTTGGCGTTTGGATATTTAGTAATCTATGTCTAGTCATCTATAATTCACAGTGACTTTCAGGAAGTGTGGCATGTTTTCCATGGGCATATTGGATGATAATACAAGCAATGGTGTTAGTGATGGATCACCTTTTATATCTAGTCCAAACTTAGAATTCATAAATAGAAATTTATAATATATTCAAACTTGTAATTTCACCTTCCAACATCATAATTTCATGTGCAATTTTAACTGCCAAGTATGGGGTTTAATGCCTCTGTTCTGCTTTCCACTTTGCTGCTTTGCAACATGGCAATTTCCTCTTGTGGGACTACTGTAGAAACATCTTATCTTAGCTTAACTTCATTGAAAAACAAAACACAAGAATAATAGTTTAAGTCCATGCAGTGCCCAACCAGAAGTAACAGGCTACATCTCTTCATCACGGTTCAATTTATGGTGGGATAACAGCGAATAACATAAGCATAGTTAAGTTTCGCCAGATTCATCCTTATCAGTTCTGATAGTTCTGAATGAGCTTAATCCCTCCTGCAAAAAAAGTTCAATTTGCTCTTTCTTCACCTCCATTTCAAAATCTGAGGGGGAGAAGTTAAGAGGTTACCTAGAGGCTTGTACACAAACACCTTTTGAAAAGTGACATAGGTAAGAGAATACAAAAAAATATTCAGCCTCTTACCCTGGCTGTACGTCTGAAGGATTGGTGAATGTGATGAGCTTCTCATTCCCCAGGCTGACAGCCTGCTTGCTGTTCTTTGGATTCAGAGCCTGTCTTCCTTGGGGCTGGGTTGGGGGCACCTTCTTTCTTTTGCCGGGTTCCACTTGCGCATCTGTTTTACTCTGACATCCCACACCCAAATACTTATTTCTGTGAAATCATAGCTATAATCAACTCATCCAGACTAGATGAGTTTGGTTTAGATGCAGCCTGTATGGTAAGGCTAGAGGGCCGTGATACTTCAGTAGTTCAGCATGTGCTTTGGGAACTGATGAGCCAGATGTTTTGGGTTTGAATCCACCACAGGGTGTCAGGAAGGGCATCCAGCCTTCACCCCCCCCAAAGCTCCATCTAAGTCTGTGTCCACCCCCATAATGTGGCGACTAATCACGGCATGTAAAAATGGACCTCTCTCATATGGTAAGGCTAGGCAAGACTGACTAGGCCAAACACACAGCAATGACAAAGAGTGTCCAAACACCATATGTGGTGGCCATATAGCTGCCTGCTACCACATATAGTGTTTTGAATGTTGTTGGTATTTAAAGACACTGTACAGTCCTGAGGAATTAAATGAAAAGTTATCTCAGAAATGTTAAAATAAAACTTTTGGAAACATTTTACGGAGAACCGTTATCTCATATAGTGTAGTGTCTTGATGCATGCTCAGTAATCCAGGGAAGAGAATCACAATAGAGGTGAATCAGTTCATCTGGGCAGGTCATCTGGACATACGAGTTCATATTTTTGACTTGACTGCTTGGATTATTGAGCAAAAAATGAATTTCATCTGGAGATAAAGTTTGACTGAGAAATGTTTTATCACTCACACAGCAGACATCTTCTGTCTGTGCTGACTGCAGACACCCCCCCTTATACAAAATACAGTTGCATAACAACCAAAACAAAGAAGGTGTCAAAATGTCTCGTTGCACGCTCAATAATCCAGGTAAGGGAACCACAAAAAAGAGGTGAATCGGTTCAACTAGAACTCAAAAGTTTATTCGAAAATAAACTTTGAATAAGCTTCTGAGTTCCAGTTGAACCGATTCACCTCTTTTTTGTAATGCGTCAAAATGCTTTGATCCATGCTCAATAATCCAGGTAAGCGAATCACAAAAAGGTGAATCGGTTCAACTGGATAAGAAGTTGATTCAGAAATGTTTTGTCACTCAAACAGGTGACATCTTCAGCCTGAAGCTGTCCCTTACCCGGATTATTGAGCATGCATCAAGACAAAACAAAGAATGGTTTCATATGCGAGTTGGGCATTGTGAGCATATTCAGTGGTAATGAAAACTATTCACAGAGGATTGGGGAATATTTGCAGTCATAGGATTGTATGTTGATAACAAATGTACTCTCCCCCCCCTTCAACGATGGACGTTCCCTCTTTAGATAGATGGTCGTGTATATGGTGTAGTGTACTAAACACCAGTGACTTAAGAGGTAATAAACCTGTCACTTTAGGTATTTTTGATATTTACCCAAGTGACAAGAAATACTTTATTATTTTGGACTTGACACAACTGAGACTAGGAAGTTATAAAACCATTCAGCAGTTGTGTATTAATGCCATTCAAGTAATATGTGGTCACTCCCCTAATGGTCATACTCTAAGACACTCAATAAGAGGCACAATAACCTGGGAATGTTTGTATTTATAGTCAGCCAAAGGAATGAATGCATTCTATATACTGTGCATAATTGGCTTTATAGACACCAACAAAAACAACAACAAACAGGATTTGTATTCCGGCCGTTTTCCCCGCTAGCGGGGGTTGACCGGTCCATGGATTCGTCTCCTCCAAGTCTCTCTATCGTTTATAGACACCCGATATGTTAAATGTGCGATGTATATTTGAGCACACTAAAATGACCATTGAGTTATCAAGTCACCAAGTCTTGCCAGCTAATGACTGTGTGATGCAGAAACAAGTTTGTACTGCCTAAGATTGGGGAAAAAATCACTTGAATTACTAGATTATTTTGTTATG
>OMLC01038627.1:0-14847 GCA_900302585.1 Regalecus glesne
TCCTCATATGGAGGGGAAAATAAATATTTCACCCCATACCAATGAGGAGGCACAGATATTAGTCATCTTACTTAATTAATACTCCTAATTAAGTACTCATTTCATTACCTGCATAAAAGACACCTGTAAACAGAATCAATCAATTCATCAGATTCCAACCTCTCCTAAATGGACAATCCAAAGTATTCTCTCAGGACATCAGGGACAAAATTGTAGCCCTGGATAAGCCTGCAATGGGCTACAAGACCATTGGCAAGCAGCTTGGCGAGAAGTAGTTAACTAATGGTGCGATAATTAGAAAATGGAAGAAACAACAATTGACCACCAATCTCTCTCGGTCTGGGGCTCTGTGCAAAATCCAACCTTGCGAAGTGAACCTGATCATAAAAAGGTGAGGGAACCACCCAGAACTACATGGCAGGAGCTTGTTGATGATCTCAAGGCAGCTGGGGCCACAGTCACCAAGATGACCATTGGTAACACACTACGCCATAATGGATAGAAATCCTATAGTGCTCGCATGGTCCCCCAGCTCAAGAAGGCACATGTCCAGGCCTGTCTGAAGTTTTCCAATGAGCACCTGGATGATTCAGAGGAGGCTTGAGAGAAAGTGCTGTGGTCAGAGGAGACAAAAATCCAACTCTTTGGCATCAATTTGACTTGCTGTGTTTGGGGGAAGAAAGAAGCTGACTTAGACTCCAAGAATACCATCCCCA
The DNA here is from genome assembly GCA_900302585.1 of Regalecus glesne. Classification (NCBI taxonomy): domain Eukaryota; kingdom Metazoa; phylum Chordata; class Actinopteri; order Lampriformes; family Regalecidae; genus Regalecus; species Regalecus glesne. Next base: position 717 of record OMLC01038627.1, read on the forward strand.
CCATCAAGCATGACAGTGGAAACATTATGCTTTGGGCTGTTTCTCTGCTAAGGGGACAGGACGACTCCACCGGATCGAGGGGAGGATGAATGGTGCCATGTACCAGGAAATTGTAGGTGAGAACTTCCTTCCCTCAGCCAGGACACTGGAAATGGGTCATGACTGGGTGTTCCAGAATAATAGTGACCCAAAACATATACCTAAGCCATAAAAGGAGTGGCTCAAGAAGAAGCACATTAAGGTCATGGAGAGGACTACTTTGTCCCTGGACCTTATTCATGTAAAGAATCTGTGGAGGGAGTGACAACCTACAAACCTCAAGTATTTGGAGAGGATCTGAAATGAGAAGTAGGCCAAAATACATCCTGGGATCTGCGCAAACATAGTGGCCAACTACAAGAAACATTTGACTGCTCTGCTTGGCAACAATGGTTTCTCCACTAAGTAATGGGTCGTGTTTTGCTAGGGGGTGAAATACTTATTTTCCTCAATAAAACACAAATAATCTATCCATCCATCCATCGAGAACCACTTATCCGGTGTCGGGTCATTGAGTAAAACACAAATAAATATTTAAAATTCATAAATTATAATTTTCTGGGAATTTGTTATATCGTTTCTCACTGATAAGAAGAACCTACCATGAAAAGTATGGACCGGTCATTTCTTTGTTAGGGGGCAAATCTCTAAATCACCAGGGGGTGAAATACTTATTCTCCCCACTGTACATTCACAAAACATGCCTGCATGATACTTCTAATAGCTGAGAAGGGAGACAAATAAATATTATGAGGGCATAGTACTTTACTCTTATATCTACTAGGCTCTCATGGTTTGAGAAAGTAAAATGAAGTAACAATTTAAAAGAGATAGCTAATTTAATATAATATTACCATAATATCCAACTTCTGTTATTAATTTGTTCAACAGCTTGATTGATGATGGTACTGAGAATTTAAACCTTTTCAATTTACAAAGATGTTGTCTATACCTTCTCTCAGATGGCACATCCTTTGAAATCATATTCTTAGAGAATGCCACCATTTTCTTACAGCAAAAATTTAACTGGTCAGTATTTCCTTCTAAAGTTAAGTGGCAGATAGAGACTTTTACACAAGCTTAGATTTCAAAATATCACATTATCAAAGATAATTGAGAGGGACCATTTTGCCAAGACCATTAAGGAAATGTGCAATATGTTTTCTTATGAAAGACAAAGGACAGTCCACTTGCATTTATTCCTAATGTTCTAATGAAGTCAACATATCTATGAAACTGAGATATTAGATTTGACCCTTTGGAGATGCTTTACCTTTGATTCTTCCATCAAAGTGTGGATTAGTGGCAACCTTGAGGCCTGGGTGTGGCATCAGGAAACAGGAGATGTTTGTGAAGCAGGAGTGGATGTGTTTACGCACATTCTGCAGCTCCTCGTGCTGGTTCTCTGAGATCTGCAACACCAGGATGAGCAGACATATTACACCGACCCTACTGGTGACAGTGTGGTTACTCATTACACACTGTGCTCTATATGTTCTCTAATTATCTCTTATCACCAATGAGACATGTAATGTTTTGGATGGGGTAAGGCCAACTTTGAGCTGAAGAAATGGTAGTTACTTAACAGAAGTAGATTGTCCCTTCAAGACCAGGAAAAAAGATTTTACCTTGAGTCTCTTCTCAAGAAACTTCATGCCACCGTCCTGTCCATATGGAAACTCATATGGAAAACTCCAGTCTCGTACTAAGAAAATCATGGACTGCAAGAAAAAAAAAGTACATGCTAATTTGCAAGTAACCCCTTGTGGAAGTAATTAAGGAATATCGTATCTTATCTTAAATTTATATAACATTTTTGCACAGTTCTTATTTGTGATATTGAGCAGATCTTGGAAAATGCTTGGCAAACCTATTGAATAGTATATCACTGTTGTTCTTCAGATATGATGACATAGCATGGAAAAACATGACATAGCATAAACAAGATTTATAAATCCCTGAAAACTGTAGTTTACAACAGCAACTGAAGACATGGTCATGGTAAAAGATAAGCAAACAAAAGTAACAAAACAAAACAAAAATAAGTAAAACAAAAGTGCAACTACTCCTGGCTGGCCCAAAATTCTTTAGTGGGGCGGCATAGCTCAGGGGCTAGAGCGGTCGTCTGGCAATCAGAAGGTTGCAGGATCGATCCCCGGTCCTGCATACAGCATGTCGAGGTGTCCTTGAGCAAGACACTCAACCCCTAATTGCTCCCCGAGCGCCATATGTTGGCAGCTCACTGCTCCTATACAATAGGTTGGGTCAAAAATGCAGAGAAATCCAAATTTCCCCTTGCGGGACTGATAAGGGAATCCTTTCTTTATTTCTTTCAAATTCAAATACAGTGCACACTACATACATAGAGTAGACCGAAGGGATTATTGATTAATGGATTGATTGATCTTTGAATATTTAAATAACAAAATAAAATATTTTGTCAGGAATACAAAATGAATGGAAGTGAGCATATTTTTCAAACTCTGAAAAAACACAAATTATAATATGATAATCACAAATGATAATGATAGTCCATGTTCGAAAAGGATTTAGGAGGAAGTGAAGAACTTTTCTGGTCCTGCCGCCTTTTTAAACATTATAAATCAAATCATACAAAAAGTAATTCAAACATAGAAGTAAAAAATAAATATGAATGCATAGAAAACAAACAAAATATAAATGAATCACAAGTCAAAAAAGGTGTCAAACACATCCTATATTGGGTCATGTTATTCCAGTACACCTCTTTGTTCATCCATCCTCTATCTGTTCAATGTACATTCAATGTAAGATTTATTTAAATTTACTCAATGATTTACATGTCCTCACTTTTTCACTTCATTTATTCCATAGATAAATTATTTTGATGGTGATACAATAAAATTTTCCATTTGTCCTCACTAATTGTTTTTTGAAAGTACATATTCCTCTGAATTCATGTTTCCTTTCCCTCACCTTAAACAACTTTTGGATACTGTTTGGAAACTGTAGATTTTTTACTCTGCACATGGTTCCGATTGTTATAAACCAATCAAATCCTTAGATTTTAATGTTTTCAGATTTATAAAAGAGTGAGTTTGTAGGTTCTCTGTAGATTCTCTGGTACAGCAATCTTTTGAAGGGGTACGATTAGATTTGTGTTTATTATGTATGTATTTCCCTCGGCCTCCACATAGTAGGTGATATATGGAAGAATGAAGGAACACTACAAGGTGTATAGTGATGGTTGATATAGGAGATCTTTGATTTCATATAAAATTCCAATTAATTTTAATATTTTTGCTTTAATATATTTACCTGTGGTTTCAAACACAATTTATTGTCTATTATTATTCCCAAGAAATTTGATCGCTGACACTATTTCTACATCATTTATTGTGAGCTTCTTGTTTGTTGACTGATTCCCAAATGTTATATAGGTTACTTTGTTTCAATTTATTGTTAGTTTGTTTGAATTAAACCAACTCCTTAGATAAATTTTTTACTGTTACCAAAAGTTGTTCCAAGTTGTCCCTACAGCAAAGTAAGTTTGTGTTGTCTTCAAATAAAATTGGTTTTAGTGTTTTGGAAACCTAACATATATAAATCTTCAGACCACTGGATAACCAAGAAAGAAATACTACTCTGATTCCATATTTTTTCCAATTCTATTAATAATATGTCATGGTCATGACTTATTATTAATGAAGTATGCTAGGATAAAATCGGAAAAATGTACAAGAAAAAATAGTGGGAAAAATAGAATAAGCAATATGAATTTCAATAAGAGAATGAAAAAAGAACAAGATATTGCACCTGGAATGGTTTCAGGAAAGTCTCCTCCATAGCTAGTCTGCCATATTCTGTGAAGAGCTAAAACCCAATGAATAAGACAAATATAGAGGTTAGATGAAGCCTAATTATTTTCTTTTGAAACACCACAGCTAAATCTTGGAAGGACTTTTTTCTGTTCCTATAGCAATATATCAAAATACATGCACATGACAATGTAAAGGTGTGAATTTGTTAGTTTGTGAAATGCAGTGCATGCACCTGTTATTGTAACAGGTGCATACACTGGATTGAATAAGTGTATGCTTCATCATAAGCCCAAGCACAATACTGAATACAAATGAGAATTTTACCAAAAACCTGTAAAACCTTGTTAAGTTTAGTTCTGGTGTAAACTTAAGTACATTTTCAAATCTTAGGGTCATTTCCTACGATCTGGTATCAGGTCATGTTTGCAGTCACCTGTAAGTGTTGAAGGTCATCTTCCTGCACATTCTGTGAGATATTGTACACCTGAGGAGGAAATTCATGTATGGGTAAAACTAATTTTCTTTAAAATGGATCTCTCCTGAAAAAGATATGCTTTGGTCAGCAGGTTAGTAGCCAAAAAACAACAAAAAACCCTGTTTTTTCTGTGTAGAAACAAAATGTCACAAATATGTCAAGGAAAATAAGCGTTTTGGCTGATACTAAACAAATGAAGATAATTTGATTCACCTCATTAACTTTCTATTATATACACATATACATGCAAGATTGTTGTTATTATTATTATTATTACTATCATCGTCATCATCATCATCATCATCCATTCACCCATCATCAACCGCTTATCAGAAGTCAGATCACAGGATCATCCTGGAGCCTATCCCAGTGCTCATTTGGCAAAAGCCGGGGAAATACCCTGGACAGGTCACCATTCTATTGCATGGCTGGAGCAGTTAGTTAAGGTTTCAACGTCTTGCTCAAGTACATTTCAACTCGCTTTCTGCAGAGGCTGGGGATTGAACATCCAATCTTCTAGTTAATAGACAACTGTCCTACCTCCTGAGCTAGGCCACCCTCAATAAATACATCGTAAAGTATAATTGAGAATATAAGAAAGATCTGTCTTTATTGTTTTGATGCATGCTCAATAATCCAGGTATGGAGATCACAAAAAAGAGGTGAATCAGTTCAACTGGATCAGAGGTTTATTTGGAAACGTTTCGTCACTCACCAGGTGACTTCTTCAGTCTACTACAGACTGAAGAGGGGATGGCATAGCTCAGTGGGTAGAGCGGTCATCTGGCAATCGGAAGGTTACAGGATCGATCCCCGTTCCTGAATATAGCATGCCGAGGTGTCCTTGAGCAAGACATTTAACCCCTAACTGCTCCCCGAGCGCCATATATTGGCAGCTCACTGCTCCTATACAATAGGTTGGATAAAAAAGGCAGTGAAATCCAAATTTCCCCTTGCGGGACTGATAACGGAATCCTTCCTCCTTCTCCTCCATATAGATTTACAAATATGTAATATGGACCACTCATGTCCATCGTTTAGCAATGCCACCATTCCAAATCTGATTCTAATTCTGATTTGTGTTTATGTGTGTATATGCGAGTGTTTGAATTTGTGTGGTTGTGTGTGTGTGTGGGGCGGGGTCTAAACTAATAGTTTGATTACAAAAATTAATAGGGTAATTAGAATATAAACATTTTGATTTCTTTTTCAATCTTAACATCAGTAAGTAATGCTAAAAATGTGAGTCAATTTACTTAATTGTATGAAAATATCAAATTCATAAGGAATGTATGAATATACAAATCAAATTATTTTTTCTATTTTAACTGTTATTTTTATTTAACTATTTATATATATCTAAGGGGTGGCATGGCTCAGTGGGTAGAGTGGTCGCCTGGCGATCTGAAGGTTGCAGGTTCGATCCCCGCTCCTGCAGAGAAGCGTATCGAGGTGTCCTTGAGCAAGACACTGTTCCCCTAACTGCTCTGCCCTGTGATAGACTGGCGACCTATACAGGGTGTACCCCGCCTCTCGCCCGATGAGAACGGAGACAGGCTCCAGTTCCCCCGTGACCCGATTTCAGATAAGCGGTTGACAATGGATGGATGGATGGATATTTATATATCTATCCATATATTTATCTATTCATGTATTCACTCAAAAGGAACCTCATAGGTAAGTCAGTAAATAAGTTGAACTTTATTTAACACTCAGTTACAAACTGCTTTACAGATAATCATGAAAAATAAGACTAAATAGATAACATAAATACAATGAAAATTAAACCTAACATAGAAAGTCACAGACCAAGCTTAAAAGCAACCTCAACAGGTCTATAAAAAGGCTTAGGTAACGATGGGTTTTTAGAAGCCACTTGAAACAGTACAAAGGCTCTGCAAATGTAACAGATTTGAGAAGATAATTCCAGAAATTTGGGCCGTAAACTGCAAGGGCTAGAAATCCAAGGTGTGATGATGAACATTATCAATTGTTATCCTTCTTAAGCCATTCATTAACTTCGCACAAAACTTGGATTTGACTGTCTTATGACCAGCCCCCACAAATGTTGTCAACATATAACTGATAGAAATAATTATTTGGCAAATATAATGGATAAGATTTCAAAAAAACAGACTAGCGAAGTTAGCCATAACTCATTGACAATTAATTAAAACCCCAATAAAGGTTATATTACTCCTGTTTAGTCTGTGTGGCACTTCCTTCAATTCACTGCTGATTATTGGTTGGACTTATTACCAACCACTAAGGGTTACGAAAATACAACAGAATAATTCTAACATTGACTGTTTCAGCAATCAAACCAAATTCAGACTTTGTTATCAACTGCAATATGGTATTTTACAAAGTTCTTTACATTTAACAAATACCTCTATACCAAAATAACTTAAAGATGCATCAATGGATGGATATAAGCGAGAGGTCCATTTTTCATTCAATGATTGGTACCCATACTATGATGATGGACAAAAGCTTAAATAGAGCATGGGGATTAGGGCCAGATGCCCTTCTGTGGTGGGTTCAAAGCCATAACTGACGAGTTTGGGAACTTGTCAGTTCCCAGAGGCTGCTCTCTACTACTGAGCTACTGTGGCCTCTAATGCATTGATATAAGAACTTGAGTTACCTGATTAGTAAAATTATTCTAGAAGATCCTTGACACTATTAATATGATCATTCAATGCTAACTCAGTTCACTTTAATCATTCTCATGAATAAAGTGACTCATGGATAAAATGTTGCTTTAAAAGCAGCATGTGTCTGTGGGTCTGAAATTTACCTGTGATGTTATGCTTACCTGGCCAATTTTTTTGAACCTGTCCTGCGTATATTAAGAAATGACCAAGTTATCATACCTTTCCAAAGTGCAGTAAGTTACTTAGTGTTTGGACCATGATAATTGCTGCCTACAGCTATTTTAGCCTAATCTCTCATCTCCAGTTCCAAGCAAAGAAGACAGTGTAACTATACCTGCATGGAGCTTATCATGGTGCTCAATGCAAACACCGTGGCGGAATCTCTCAGGGTGGACTGGCTGTCAAAGGTGCCCTGGGTGTCCATCAGCAGTACCGCCACCTGTTGAATGAAATGAGATAAAGCCACATGTTGGCCAAACATCCTGAGTTTCTTATCCAGTTATTTGTCATCTAACCAGTTGTATGTTTCATGTTGTATGTTGCCAGTTTCAGAAAAAATGTTAAAGTGATGTGTGATAAGTGTTTACAATGCTCTCACATGGATTGAAGACGACTGGAAGTTACAGGATCAGCCTCTACAGCTACACACACAGTCCAATCAGCTTAGACTGAAGCTGTCACCCGTATGAGTAATGAAACGTTTCTTTCATCAAACCTTATGTCCAGATGAACTGATTCAGCTTTTTTTAATTTCTTTACATAGATTATTGAGTATGTATAAAGATATCTACTTCTACATACATTTCTTGATGCATACTCATTAAACCAGGTAAGAGAATCACAAAAAAATGTGAATCGGTTCAACAGGATAAGAAGTTCATCCAGATATGTTTTATCACTCAAACAGTCTGAACTGAATGGAAGCATCCTCACCCTTATAAATAATACAGTTGGATGCTACTCAACTAAAGGCTGGTTTCATGTGTAAACTAGTTATTGACTGCATATTCAGTATTAATGAATACTTTTCAGGATTGAGGAATATTTGCAATCACAGCATTGTAAGATGATGATAAATGTACTCTCAGGCCCCCGCTTCTATTCAGGATGGTTGTTCCCTCTTAATGTTCTGTTCAACCCCCCTTTCAAACCAGTATTACTCCCTATCAAGGATATCAATAGCCTTATCTTGAGTGGCAACTAGCCTGCAATGGGTATAGACTGTGGAGCCCTGGCTTAACATGTAGGCTGTCCTGTGTTCTGCCACCCTCTTGGTTCAGCATCGGTTTGGTTTCCCCAATGTACAAGTCACTGCAATCCTCCTGCCCTTTATCCGCGTACACTACATATTGCTCTGTTTGAGCCAAGGGCAGTGCTTAATTTGTGCTGGAGCTAGCCAGAGCAATCTCCAGGACCTCTCCGTTTTGAACTGTTTGTGCTCCGGGACCTATTTGGGTGGATTCGACACCTCTCGTATCGATTTAAAAAAAAAAAGTTGTCTCTACTATTCCCAAGTGGTAAGACCCAATCACATCAATGATTCAATTGTCAATAAAAGAAAAAAAGAAAAAGAAAAACCAATGCACACACAAAAGTCGTCCCTCCCCCCAAAAATGATTAATGTCAATTGCAGGTAATACAGCGATAATTGCCAATCACATCAACGGATTCAGTCAAGACGAACATTTCCGCTCAACTGTCCTTCATTCAGCATTCCTGTAAACCCCACTACTGTGCATTGGGCATTGGCATGATGATTAGCATGGTTTATGACTAGGATAGGCGTATCTGAAATGCAGCTAATGTTTAACTTGTAAATCCTGGGGAAAAAAATGTGGGTATGGGCAAAGTGTTGATGGTATTTTATTGAAAATTAACAGAACAAGTAATTAAGGGGGTAAACTAATGGGTTATTTATCATCATAATGCGACACATGACTTTTTTTGTTCATGTTTGTTTTTTGCGCTCCGGGATCTCTCAGAGGCTTCGGTTGCCTCTGTCACAGGAGGATTTGTTTCTGCGGCACTTCAAGAATTACAAATTTAGCACTGGCCAAGGGAACCGATCCTTAGGATGGACTAACTTTTGACGCAGTGTGTTTTGGGTCTCGAAAGCAACTGGGATGCAATGATGTACCCGAAGGATCGGGTTTAGAGGTCACCTATTGCCCACTAAATTCATCTACTCCCTTACCTAGCTAATTTAGATGTTCTACTTTGCTGTGATGTGATGGTCACTGTGTGAGATATTTCTGTGATATATGACTGTGATATATGTGGTATGTGATAAATTATCTAATTAGGGTGATAAAACTTGTTCCGAATCATTGAGTAGGGGTGGAACTTGCAGAAACAAGCTTGTGGCTGAAATGTCAGAGGTATGGATCTCCAAACCAGTAGTTCTCAGATCCACACCCAGGGGACCACCAGTGCTGCTGGTTTTCTATGCTGCTAGGTAGAGAACTGTGTTCATATATGTGCCAGGTCTTAAAATTCATCATCTAAAATACTGGAATACCCAACAAAATAGATTAACATAGATAAACATATTTCATAAGAGTAATTTGGTAGTATTAGAGTTACCTGTTGACCAAATTGAGAACCACTGGTTTAAGCAACTCATGAAAACAGGTCTCATACTGTCTTGATGCATGCTCAATAATCCAGGTAGGGAAATCACAAAAAGAGGTGAATCTGTTCAACTGGATCAGAAGTTTATTGAGAAACGTTTCGTCACTCACCAGGTGACTTCTTTAGTCTAAGCTGAAGGCAAACATAAGGAGGGGGATGTGGTGTTCTTACACTGTTGGACTAATTGTTCATGCAGTTGTTCACAAAGATGCGAACCTCGCCCCATCCTTACTTGTGAGCAATTGAGCCTTTCGGGGATGCTCCTTTTATACCCAATCATGACACTCACCTGTTTCCAACTAACTTGTTCACCTATAGAATGTTCCAAACAGGTTTTTTAGAGCATTGCTCAACTTTCCTAGTTTTTTGTTGCCCCTGTCCCAGCTTTTTGGAATGTGTTACAGACATTATATTCAAATTGAGTGAATATTTGCACACAAAAAACAGCAACCCACCGTTTTATCAGTTTGAACATGAAATATATTTTCTTTGTAGTGTATTCAATTGAATATGGGTTGAAGAGAAGTTGCAAATCATTGGATTCTGTTTTTATTTACATTTTACAAAATGTCCCAACTTCATTGGAATTGGGGTTTGTAGTTTTTTCTGGGAAATTTGATGTGAATCTATGTTTAGACTATGAATGTGAACTAAGGTGGAAGTAAAACAGAATATACAATGCTCAATAAATTATCCTGAAGATGAAGCACATTTTAAATAATAAATGTTAAAAGAAAAACATGATAAGCATATGTCTTAGTTTCATATAATGCTGAATGTTATTCGGTTAGTTTATTAATTGAATAGTAGTTTAAAACTGACCAGGTCTGCACTTTATCCAAATGGAAATGACACAAAGATCCCACCTTTCGTCCGTCTGGTTTGTCCACCAGGAAGACCTCACTCCAGATCTGGATTCCAGTGGTCTCCCTCTCAGAGCCGCCCCTCCAGGAAAAACCGGTGAGAGGCTCCTCAGCATCTCCCAGCCAATCCTCTGATACCTGGAGAGGGCAAACCAGTTAACTCACTGCGTCAGACAGAGAGAAATTACACCAGAATGATAGCCACATTATACTTAAAGAGTAATTAAGGGCTAATTTTAGCTTTTTTCAGCCTACTGACAATTAGAAATGGGATAAAAAGAGGCATAGATGTATGCAGAAAATGTTGGTGGTATCTTACAGACAGACAAACAGACAAATGGAAAGAAGAGACTATCTTGCCTGCCTGCCTGCCTATCTAATATATTTGTCTGTCTATCTGCCTACATCTCTCTTTTTTTTCTCTCTCTGTCCCTCTCTGGAGGTTTTGTTTTTACAAGAAAGTACACTATTTTATATACAAAAACAATAATAATAACATCAACAACAATAATATTAAGGCTACTACTACTACTACTACTACTACTCCTACTACTAGTAGGAGTAGTAGTAGTAATATTAATAATAATAAGGACAATAATCATCCCCTTTAAAGGGACAGTGCATATTACCATTTACTTAAAATACCATTGAATTACCTCTCCGAGGAACCATCACCTTATCGTGGTGGAGAGGTTTGAGTGTATCTATGATCCCGAGAGCTGTGTTGTCTGGAGCCTTGTGCATGGGTCTCCCATGGCAAATTGGTCTCTGGTGAGGGACCAAACTAAGAATGGTTCAAGAAAACCCCATGAAATATCTAAAAAGAAGTGACGTTACCCTGCCCGGAGGAAGCCTGGGGCCCTCATCTGGAGCCAGGCTAAGAAGGAGGGCCCGTCAGCGAGCGCCTGGTGGCCGAGTTTGCCACTGACGCCAGCCGGGCTCAGCCCGAAAAAACAACGTGGACACTTCTCCATCCTGTAGACCCACCACCTACAGGGAGAACCAGTGGGGTCAGGTGCACTGCCAGACAGGTAGCAGTGAAGGCAAAGGGTCTCAGCGGACCAGAACCAAGCAACAGAAGCTAGCATTGGAGACGTGGAATGTCACGTCCTTGGGGAGTAAGGAGCCAGAGCTTGTGCGGGAGGTGGAATGGTACCCACTAGATCTGGTAGAGCTCACCTCTACTCACAGCATCGGATTTGGAACCAAGGTCTTAGATAGGAGTTGGACTTTATATTATTCAGGAGTTGCCCAAGGTGAGAGACGCCGGGCAGGTGTAGGGATTCTCTTAAGATCCCGGCTGAGGGCCACTGTATTGGAATTTAACCCTGTAGATAAAAGAGTCATGTCCCTACGCTTTAGGATTATGGGAGGAAAAATTCTGACTGTTGTCTGTGCCTATGCACCAAACAATACATCAGATTATTCAACCTTATTGGAGACCCTGGATGGAGTCCTGAATAGAGCTCCTGTAGGGGACTCTATTATTTTACTGGGAGACTTCAATGCACATGTGGGTAATGATGGAGACACTTGGAGGGGTGTGATTGGGAAGAATAGCCTCCCTGATTTGAACCCAAGTGGTGCTTTATTGTTGGACTTTTGTGCTAGTCATGGATTATCCATAACAAACAACATGTTTGAAAATAAGGATGCTCACAAGTCTACATGGTACCAGAGCACCTTAGGGTAAAAATCAATGATAGATTTTGTAATTGTATCATGTGATTTAATGCCACTTTTTTTTGGACATTCGGGTGAAGAGAGGAGAAGAGCTGTCAACTGACCACCATCTAGTGATGAGTTGGGTCAGGTGGAGAGGGAAGCCTCAGGACAGACCTGGTAAGCCCAAACATATAGTGGGGGTGAACTGGGAACGCTTGGAGGAGGACTCTGTCAAGGAGACCTTCAACTCCCACCTACAGCAGAGTTTTTCTAGCATCCCTGTAGAGGTTGGGGACATTGACCCAGAGTGGGTTATGTTCAAAGCTTCCATTACCAAAGCTGCAACTGTGAGCTCTGGTCTCAAGATTTTAACTGCCTCAAGGGGTGGTAACCCACGAACACCCTGATGGACACCAGCAGTTAGGAAAGCCTTCAGACTGAAGAAGGAGGCCTACCGGGATAAGTTATCCCGGGAGACTCCAGAGACAGATGCAAGGTACACACAGGCCTCAAGGACGGCAGCCTCAGTAGTGAAAGAGGCAAAGCAGTGAGTGTGGGAAGAGTTTGGGGAAGCCATGGAGAAGGACTTTAGGTCAGCACCAAAGCGCTTCTAGAAAACCATCCGGCACCTGAGGAGGGGAAAACGGGGAGCTGTCCAAGTTGTTTATAATAAGGATGGGAGGCTGTTGAGCTCAACTGAGGAGGTAATGGGATGATGGAAGGAACACTTTGAGGAACTCCGGAACCCAACTAACCCACCCTCTAGGATAGAGACAGAGCTGGAGAATGATGGAGGATCAACATCAATTTCCCTGGAGGAGGTCACTGAGGTAGTCAAAAGACTCCACAGTGCCAAAGCCCCAGGGATTGATGAGATCCGTCCAGAGATGCTGAAGGCTTTGGTTGTTGAGGTACTGTCATGGATAACACGTCTCTTCAACATTGCCTGGAATTCTGGGACAGTGCCTAAAGAGTTCCAGACAGGGGTGGTGGTCCCAGTGTTCAATAAGGGGGACCGGAGGGTGTTTGGTAATTAAAGAGGCATCACATTACTCACCCTCCCTGGAAAAGTCTACTCTAAGGTGCTGGAAAGGAGGGTCCGGCCAATAGTCGAACCATAGATTGAGGAGGAACAATGTGGATTCTGTCCTGGTCGTGGAACAACAGACCACCTCTTTACGCTTGCAAGGATCCTGGAAGGGACTGGGAGTATGCCCATCCAGTCTACATGTATTTTATAGATCTGGAGAAGGCTTATGACTGAGTCCCCCGGGATATATTGTGGGAAGTTCTGTGGGAGTATAAGATAAGAGGGTCACTACTCAGGACCATCCAATCTCTCTATGCCCAAAGTGAGAGTTGTGTCCGAGTTCTGGGTAGTAAGTCAGACTCTTTCCCAGTAGGGGTTGGTCTCCACCAGGGATGCTCTTTATCACCTATCCTGTTTTTGATCTTCCTGAACAGGATCTCCAGGCGTAGTCATGAAAGAGCGGGGTTGCAATTCAGTGAATTTAGGATGAAATCACTGCTTTCTGCAGATGATGTGGTTCTGTTGACATCATCGGTCTCTGACTTCCAACATTCGCTGGATCGGTTCACATCTGAGTGTGAAGCAGCTGGAATGAGGATTAGTACCTCTAAATCTGAGACCATGGTTCTAAGCAGGGCACCAATGGATTGTCCAATCCGAGTAGGGAATGAGTCCTTACCCCAAGTGAGAGTTCAAGTATTTGGGGTCTTGTTTTCAAGTGAGGGGAGAATGGAGCATGAGTTGGACCAGAGAATTGGAGCTGCTGGGGGGCTCTCTTTACCAAACCATCGTTATCTGAGTCAGAAGGCAAAGCTTTCGATCTACCGGTCAATGTTTGTGCCCACTCTCTCCTATGGCCATGAAAGCTGGGTCATGACTGAAAGAACAAGATCACGGATACAAGCAGCTGAGATGAGGTTTCTTAGGAGGGTGTCTGGTGTCTCCCTTAGAGATAGGGTGAGAAGCTCAGA
>OMLC01038629.1:6182-21930 GCA_900302585.1 Regalecus glesne
GTGTGTGTGTGTGTGTGTGTGTGTGTGTGTGTGTGTGTGTGTGAGTGTTTGTGTTGGATCTGAGAACACTTACCATATTACCATGACTCAAGACAGTATTCCTTCTTGGGGATCACTTTCTACAAAACGTATAATTTACAGCTGAGCTCCAAAGACTACGTGTCAGTCAACCAATCACTTCCTCATGTCATCATCAACCACTTCTCTGAAGTCGAGTCACAAATCTGCTAGTGCTTATCCCAGTGCTCATTGGGTAGAAGGTGGAGAAACACCCTGGACAGGTCACCACTCCATCCTTGGAAAGACATGGGTTTGAACCCACCCGAGGGGCATGTCCCACAGTGGGTTAAAACCTGTAGCCTCTGGCTAGTTTGTTCCCAAAGTGTGCAGTCTACCCCTGGGTTACCGTGGTCCCTCACTCAATCAATCTATAAAGCACATTTTGTCTACAGAAAGGCAATAGAATGCATTCTACATGAAGCAAAGGCACCCAGATAGAAAGAAGGTCATGATCCTAAAGAGAGCATGGCCTAGAATAGATTAACAACAGAGTAAGTGTCATCTTCTTCATCTGCCAGATACAACACAAAACTATGACAATGTCCTTTTTTTCTGGAAAACTCTACTCTGACTCTTAAGGGAATGTTTTGGAAAGCTTTTGATTTTCTCACTGGTATCCTTCTAAAGATTTACCCCAGAGTATCAGGAAGGGCATCTGGTCTTAAACCCCTATGCTTACCTTGAGATTGACTGGTGACCTGTCCAGGGTGTTTCCCTGCCTTTCACCCAATAAGCACTTAGATAGGCTCCACCATCACCCCGTAACCCAACTCCAGATGATGATGGATGGGTGGATTTTAAATATTTAAAAGGATGTCAGAATTAAAGGACACTTGTCGTATAGCCATGTCTTACAGCAGACAACCGGTGTTGGTGTTTGACCCTTGACGTAATAAATACATAGGCTTGTAGCAGGTGTTTGCATAAGAAGGGGAATTTGACCAAAAGCCCAAACCGATTTTAGGGGATTTCAAGCAGTTGTAGTGGTCAGAAAACTAAGAGCCCCAGTCCAATAACACATCATAGACAGCTGTTATGAGATGGTAAAAAAAGGACATCTTAGCTGCGATTGGCTTCTCAGCAGATGGGTCATCTGGACAGAAGCCTCACACATACTGTAAAAATTCTGGTTTGGGGAAGTGAAGGTCAGCCATCCTTCCCTTTTTCCAACGTCTACCCTCGACATGCCTTTGGGTTTATGAAAGAAAATGCGTCTCCAGGGAGGTTTTATTGCTGGTTATGTGAGTTGTATTCATGCGTGCATGGAGCAGACGTACACACCTTAGAGCCAAGTCAGATCCCTTTCTCTCTGGTCCAGATAGTCTGAACACAGGCTTTTCTAGTTCACCATGCTAAACCGTTCTAGCCTAACGCAGTGTTAAGGGAGCTAAAAGAAACTTATGAACCCCACCACAAAGCCTATGCATTTTTGGGGGGTTATGCAACATTTCATTAAAGCACAAATCAGATTCGTAAAGCAAATCGTCCTTTCTTGAGTAAGTGAAGGTCATTCATTTGGTTTAAAGTATGTTTTGATCAACATAAAGCTAGACAGACATCCCATCGTGGGTCCCCCCAAGTGGCCAGGCCCCGGAACACTTTCCCATGTTTCCCCTCCATCCTGTATGTGTTGGCCCTGGTATAGACCACCAGTTAAGCATCCGTGATGTGAGACAATACACTCTTATCATATGATCGCGTTATATCTGGTTGGTCAAAATGACTGTCAAGGCCACGGTAGCTTAGTGGTGGAGTGTATGATTCAGGAACTGAGCAGCCAGATCTTGTACACCACCATAGTAGCCTCTACTGGCACACTCTCATCTCTTTGTATTTCTTTCTAGTGTCTTCATCTCTTTGGCTATCCCTCCTCATCTTCACCAACCTCTTCGCCTGTCTATTCTGCTGTACTTCCTCATTCCACCACCAGGTCTCCTTGTCTTCCTTCCTCTGTCCAGGTGACCCAGTGTCTGTCTGAACTCCTCCCTGAACTCCACACAACACTCTTCCCTCTTCAGCTTCCACCATTTGATCCTTGGCTCTGCCTTCACTCTCTTCCTCTTCTTCATCTCTAGTTATCCTACAGACCACCATCTGATGCTGTCTAGCTACGTCCTCTCCTTTCACCACCTTGCAGTCTCCAGTCCCTTTCATATCACACCTCCTACATAAGTTATACTCCACCTTCGTGCTTTTTCCTCCCCTCTTCTACATCCCCCTGTGTTCCGCCCTCTTCTTGAAATAGGTTTTCATCCCAGCCATCTCCATTGGTGCAAGCAGGATGTTGGTACCTATATCCAATTAATGTGGCTCTGGGTCAGGACTGGTAACCAAGTATTATCCATAACCTAGTGTCCTATTTAGCTTAATCTTCTATAATGTCTCTAAAGCCTACACAGCTCTTCATCCGAGTTAACCAGACATGATAATAGACATGATACTGATCCTTCCTGTTTTGTGGTAGTGTGTTCGGTTATCTCACAACATTGGCTAGACGGCGTCGGAGCATCCGTTTAGAGTGGGATTTATAATGTTCTGCAACTTCTCCTGCTAGAAAGGCTAACGCGTGTTCTCTAAGGAGACACAAATGGGTTTTCTCTGTCTGGAGCCCTGTTTTAGAGTTTATTGGAGAGGGCCCTGCTGCGGTCACATTAAAGGGCTTTGCAGCTGTGGGATCCAAATGATCCTGAAGGGTGAAGTCCACATGGTTGTCAGCATGGCCTGTGAGGGCCGCTACAGAGTATGGAGGATCTATACTCTGATCTATGCTTGTGTTGTTTTCCGTCGGTCTGTTTGTTTGGATGGTTCACTGCTGTTGAGGTCTAGTGTTTGTTGTGGTTTTTGAAGGCAACAAGTGTGTAACCTGTATAAATGTAATGATTGAAGTGAAGTTTAATCTTTAAGCCGACCTTCACAAGGTGTACTTATGTATTATGTACTGTGTGTATTCATGCTTTTGGAATTTGTGAGGGAGGCTCAAAAATATATATAAAAAAAACTTTTTGAGAATATTTTGCAGTTCAGTGAACTTGGAGAAGCTGGTTTTCAAAGTGTGAAGGGCTTGTGCAGAGTTACACTCTCATTTAAACTGAATTTAACCAGAAAGCATTTTTTTATTACCTTTAGTAAAGGCACAAAGTATTCACCAAGTCTAATAGTCAATGTAAAGTTAAAAAGTAGCTTCATATTCTCACATTTACCTTTTGCAAGTACAATGGCAGTAATATACAAGTACACCTGCTTATTCTGGGTCTGAGAGCAGTTCACGGAAGTAGCCCTCTGTCTTTCAAAGGGCTTGGCTTACTGACAAAAGGGAAGGTTCAAATGAATACAACATTTTTCAGGAGTATTATATGACATGTTGAAGCTCACCACAGGGATACAGGAAGGGCATCTGGGCACCTTATGCCCTCATGCTCCATCCAAGTCCTTGTCCACCCCCACACCATGGGGACTGATGATGACATATAGAAAAGGACCTTTTTAATCTCCCATATTACTTCCTTTCTTTTCCATTTTGCTTCCCCTTCTGGATTTGTGCATTATCGTTCCAAACATAGCAGGGAAAGGTTAAGTTTAGCTTGGTCAGAATATTTTTGTTTCGCTGTCTTTTATGCGCTGAACTAAACTGGAGCTCTTGTTTTAGGGGAGAGGTCTTTATCCACAGGCTGACGGGGGATGCTGGGCTTCTATAGAAAGAAAATATCTGAGTTCATGGGAGATTGAAAGACTCGTATAAGCAGAGCTCTGGTGGTTTTGTAGGGATGTTGGAGGAAGTTCCTCGACAAAGTTTGGGCTCAATCAGCACCTCGGAGGACGAAAAATATGAAAGCTGTTGTGTCTATGTCCCGATGGGAGTGAGCTCCTCCTAGATGATGATAATATTAATTGATAATGTTCTTCTGTTCTTAGAGAGAAGACGACAGACGAAGAATAAATGTATAATGAAAGCGCACACAAGGCATTGCTGTAATGGAGTTATGAAGCTTTATTCATGTGTCACTGTACACGCATAACGGCTCGATTCGTTCTCTGCATGTAACTCATCCTATTGGAGCAGTGAACAGCTGCAGCACCTGGGCAGCAGTGAGGGGGTTCCGTGTCTTGCTCAAGGACACTTTGACACATTTTCCGCAGGGGCCAGGATCAAACTACCAATGCTTTGATTACTAGGAAGTCATCCACCTCCTGAGCTATGCTGCCCCTAAGACGGATGTTCTCCTTTCATTCGAGTTGTCCTTGTTCTCTGACCGGGAGCTGCACTAGGCTGCTGTGGTCGGAGCACCTAACCACCAGACCAACAGACTACTGTACTGCAGAGATAGAGATGCGATTTGAATCCTTGTGTTATGGATCTGAGACTTTAAGAATACCCATGTCGGAGTTTATTTACGTCATCGGGACAACGCTCTGTCTTTGGGAGTTTGTGTACATGAGTCTATGAGGATGGGTGGATTTGTCCCTGGTGCGCTCATGACTCCGTCTGAATTATAGTCCATCAGCTGATTTCACCCACCATCTTCTCCCACAGTGACTGATGGGAGGTGTATGATGACCTCCCAAACAATTACTCCACTCATTACCTGGCCGCAGGCAATAAGTGGAGGTAATGAGGGCCGCAGTAGCTCGGTGGTAGAGCTCGCACTTCAGGAACCAACAGGCCAGATGCCGCAGGTTCGATCAGGGCGCAGAGTGTCGGGGAGGGCATAAAGCCCCAAGCTCCATGCAAGTCCTCGTCCAGCCCCTCAACGCAGGGACTAATGGTGACACGTAAGAATGGACCTCTTATTATCCATCCTCCACTTTGGCTGTGGGAGAGAGGTTCCTCTGGCTGGCACCGTAAACACTGTAAAACACAGTAATAGGAACCATCTGGAAAATTAATCAACCAATTATTTGCCTCTTGGCTCTTAAAGTAGAAATACCTGCTGAATGAGGCTGAGAAACTGCCTGAATTCTTCACCATGTCTGCTGGTGCATACGCTGTGACAGAGTCTATAAAGTCACGGGAGAGGTTTCTCCTTTCCTGCTGGTTTTGAAATGCAGGCGTCTTAGAAAACTAACCAGCTCAGCTCATCATTAAGTTCATTACTGCGTGTGCCTCATTGTCTTTCCACTGGTTAATCCTCTGTGGTATGCCTTTATGAGCTCTCCGACTTCAGTCCTCTGCTGTTTGGGCTAAAGGGAGTTATTTATTTAAAGAGCAATGAAGTTTCTTCATTTTCATGGTGTTTTGACTGGTTCCCTTCCTAGCACAGATGACAGCTATGTGGGAGGAGAGGAACTGGCGTATTGTGACTTTGCACTTGGAAAGAATGCGTCCCAGCAGTCCTGAAGACCATAAGGCTTTTTTTTCAGGGGCAGCATAGCTCAGGAGGTAGGACAGTTATCTAGTCGTCAGAGGATTGCTGGTTCCCTCCCTGATGAAAGTGTATCGCGTGTCCTTGAGCAAGGCACTGAACCACTTGCTGCTGCTGCTGCTACACAAGGGGATGAGTTAAATGCAGAGAACAATGTACGCATGCACGTACGATGACAAATACCTAAAGCTTCTTCTTCTAAGGCTTGTGTGACTTGAGATGACTTGGTTTCCAAGGTAATCCTTAAAGAACAACCAGAAAGCATTATGATAAGATGTCATTTTCATAGTTTTTGGTGTGTCTGTTGAACTGAGGCTGCGTTTTTAATCGGTCTCCTTCAAAATCCGTTTCACCGTCGATGTCGGGAAGACTGGAAATAGGAGTTTAGATCAACTTGAAGCTGTTTGAACTAACTATTGGTTTAATTGTTCTTCTAGGGAAGGTCTTCATCTCGCGTTGTTCTCATTGGAATATTCTGGGCCGTGGTAGAGTGCGTGCTTTGTGAACTGATGCTCCAGATGTTGCGGGTTTGAACCCACTGTGGGACATCAGGAAGGGCATCTGGCCTTCATCCCCCAAGTTCTATTCAAGTCCGTGTCCACCCCCACAGCATGGGGACTAATGGTGACGTGAAAACAGATCTCTCGTTCTTTTATGCAGTTGTTTCTATGTGGAGAACAGGGGGGGGGGCTTATGACAAATACTTTGAAACTTACTACCTTCAAAACCTGATTTCCACAAGTCCTCAGAGGATGCACATGTATGCTCTACACCTGGCTAAAGAGGCATTGTGGAATGTTCCCTTCCCCCACTTGCCCACGAGAGTCCCTCAGTAACTGGTTAAACAGAGTGTTGATGCTTCTGCTGTTTACGAAGGTTCTAGTGACTCAGACGGTTTCTCCGTCACAGAGGAAGAGACTCGTTCCTCACAGGACGTTGTGATCCTGGCTCAACGTGGCCAGATGAGCCTGACTCATAACAACATGAGATGAGTGACCTCAGCTTTCTGCACACTCACTCTGCTCAAACTCAACAGGAAGCTGTGGATGGAGGATATGGATGAGAAGCAGGTCAAAGCATCCCTGAGGCTTTAACACACACACACACACACACACACACACACACACAGCACAGTGGGGAAGCCCGAGCTGGCACTATTTTAAAGTTAGGTAAATATAGCTCGTCATGTGTACGGTGGCAAAAAAAAAATCCACCCTGCCCCAAAGAACCCAACAGCTCCTCAGTTGTTATCACCAGTCTGTGTGGAAGTCTATCCCTCCTGTGGTGTGCTGACTAGAACTGGAGTTGAATTAGTAACCCTTACAATGGTTACTGGCTGACTACCAGCGTCCACCGCGTCTTTCTAAAAGCGGCCTGTCCAGGTCAAACCTCGATCACTACATGCAGTGCTGTTGTGTCTCTGGGTAAATGAATGTGTGAGCTTCATCTGTTTGCAGGGCTCAACTACCTATGAAATAAAAGGGAAAATTGAGTCTCTAGGCCCTGGAATGTCTTTTTTATAACAGCAGGGTGAAAAAGTTTGGTGGGGAACTGAATTTCTGGCACATGAGTGCTTCTACACTGCGTCTTACCATGCTAACTCATGCCTCCTCTGGCTAGCTGTCCTGCCTGTTAGCAAGCTAGCTAGCTTGTGGATGGTACACCAGGTATGCATATGTTCAGTGATTAGTGGCTTAAAACACAAAATAGAACTCAATTGTTTTTTGTTGAGAATACAGTGGCTTATAAAACCCACAGTATCCGAGATGTGTATTCTCTTTCACATCATGCATAGAGCTACAACAGCCTCTTCCCTGGCATGCCTTTGGCTTGTGAAACAGTCATACTGTTTAAATGTAGAAGTACACGGCATACATGTCAACAGTCCTAGCCTGACATGTTCTACCTCTGGATTAAATAGGGAGAGCAGTTGAGACTGCTGCAGAGCATCGGTCCCCTGGTTACCCCCCCCCACACACACACACACGTATGTGTGTGTGTGTGTGTATTTCTATTTCATTCTCTGTGCTAACAGGACCATGCTATGCCCACAGTGCATGTAACGCACATCCCATTCAAAGAGTTTTTGATCAACTCTGATTTCTGATTTGTGTTTCAGGGGAGCCGGGGTCACTACCGGTACCACTGGCAGAGCCACAATGTCAAACACAGCGGTGTGGACGACATGGTGCTGCTCACCAAGATCAACGAGGACGCCATCGTCGACAATCTGAAGAAGAGATACATGGATGACTACATCTTTGTATCCTTCCCTCTGGCTCACAGTTCACACCCTGCTGAGAAATGGCCAAACCTTCCAGTTACCACGCTATTCCCAGAATAGATGCCTGGTAGCCTGCACAGTCATGAGTAATGGGTTTCTGTTTGAGGGAACAGGGCCCCTTTCTGCCCCCATCTGGACCCCCGCCCCTACTCCTCCCTCAAACTGGAATGAGGGGTAATCATATTCCTCCTGGTTTGATCTCAGAATGGTCCAGTGTGTGAAAGAACCGGCATGTGGGCCCAGGAAGGGCAGGAAGACGGAGTCAGGAGTCGGCCTGTAGCTCTGTCCCATCCTTTTCTGAAGAGTCCTGGTTGTTATTGGCAAGTTCATTCATGACAATGCACTAAGAGCCATCATTCCCAAACAGCTCATTAAATGTGAGGTTGACGTTTCAGCACTTCTGCTCACAGCTGCATGCACAAGTGTCCTCAGTGTGAAATGAATGGAGCTTAGAATAACTTGTTTTCCAAGAAACACTTCTCACAGGGACTCATTACATAAACTTCATCTGCGCGCTGGCAGCATTGTAGGATTACGGCGTTCAGAGAGCGCTTGTGGTTTCAGGCTTGAATTCTCTGAGTCAGTCCTTTCATTGGGGTCAGTAAATAGCAATAACATTGGAGTCTTTCAGCCAAGAGTGTCTTGGGCCACGGGTCATTGTAGGCCACCCACAATACCAGTTTCATTGGCGTGAGCTGCTTTGGGGCTTCAGGGCTGAAACCTTTATATTGCACTGCTGGGTTCGTCCCCACTTTAATGGAGGATCTGTAGAATGCGCAGGCTCGGCCCATAATCACTTCATTTCAGCTGCACTCCACCAAACAAATGCCCCCAATTAAACTGGGTTAGGTCACATTTTTTCCCCCCATTCAGTCCAATCGAATGGAGCATGCACTAAATGTGCAACTCCATCCCATAAGAAAGAGGAACACTGCTTCTTTAATCCTGCTTTGTAGGAGCACTCGGGCTCTGTAGCACTCACTGTAGGAGTAGGGGAGGCATAGCCCAGGATGCAGGGCTGTCCTCTAGTAGCCAGAGGACGGTAGTTCGAACCCTGGCCACTGCAGAATGTGTGTCGAAGTGTCCTCGAGTAAGATACTGAACTCCTGAATGCTCAAGCCCTGTGATATAATGGTGACCTGTCCCGGGTGCTTCCCCACCTCTCACCCAATGGGCACTGGGATAGGCTCCAGCACGACTCCATGACCCAACTTCCGATAAGAGGTTGATGATGGATTGATGGATGGAAGGATAAAGTACATGAGGATTACTATACCTGTAAATGATTCTGTTCAATCACTGGAATGCTTTTATGCATTTAAGTAGAATAAGCTCGACTAACTGCGCTTGAGTGTACAGGTGGATTCATTGACGAGTCATCATATCTCCAGCGGGAGGGGGTCAGTGAGGTTTTTCTGGATGGGGTCTTGGGGGGCACAGAAGGGTGAGAAGTAGTGCTTTAGACACCAAAGATGGGGTGGTTTTGGCTCCAGGTGATGTTGGTTTTCCCTCTTTAAGCCTTAACGTCTAACCTCCTCAGACATACATCGGCCCTGTGCTCATCTCTGTCAACCCCTTCAAGCAGATGCCGTACTTCGGGGACAAAGAAATTGAGATGTACCAGGGTGCGGTGAGTAGGCACACCCCGGGACACACACAGTACTATAAATAACTCCTGTCCTCAGAAGGAAAATGAGGAAATCTGCCATTTTATGACAGCGGACTCGGCAGATATCTTCTCACAACAGCCAGGTCAAGCCTGCAACTCACCGAGCAACTATTGTCTGGTCTGTTGGGATCCACTATGTGATTAATTGTGATTAACTACAGACTTGGATACTTAATTAGATTTCACAGAATGTACTCGGACCTCATTTTCACACTCATCTGCTGTTATACACGATGAATGAATTGGATTAACCATTTCAAAGATGGCACAGTTCTTTTGTGAATATGGCTCATCTTGTTGACCCTCAGGCCCCGTATGAGAATCCTCCACATATCTACGCTCTGGCAGACAACATGTACAGGAATATGATGATCGACCGGGAGAACCAGTGTGTCATCATCAGGTGAGGCTTGCTATCAGCATTCCTGTTTCAGTCGTTTCTATGCCCTGCAAGAGAGAAAAAGATAGATCTCATCAAGGCGTCTCATCTGGTGTCAAGGCACACGTCATGCAGAATGACTTTCTCACCTCGCTGACGGATGTTAGTGCTTATTTTATTTAAATGGTGTTCTTGTTTCACGGTCATGTTGTAAGGAAGTTTCACTGATCAGGAAAAAAACAAATCTGGAAACGGGAAACTTATTTCCAGAGTAAACCTCTTAAAACACATCCTATCACGATACAAGGGCACTTTCTTGAAACAAGTCATGGCATCTGCCGGTGGGGGTCGCAATGTTTTACTAGTCATGAGAATTTTGAGACTCAAGCTAAGATCCCTTGATTTAAGGGCAGCAGAGCTCAGGAGGTCGGACAGTCATCTAGTAGATGGTAGATGGACTTGTTCTTGTACAGAGTTTTTCCAGCGAACACTCAAAGTGTTTTACATTGTATGCTTCACATTTCCTGAGTGTGGGTGATTAAGGCTGGATACCCGCTCCTGACACCCCGCGGCAGGATCAAACTTACGACATCTGACTTTTAGACATGCCCCCTTGCAGTGAGTCAGTGTGGCCCCTGTTCTCATAAAACATTTTGACATAGACAACAGGGAAGAGAAAGTGAGATGGAGCGGTACAGAGAACAGGATGTTGTGTTAATGTGAAGTCCACTGAGGCAAATTGTTAATTTGTGATAATTGGCTATACAAATAAAATTGACTCTCTTTACAGAGGAGATGCTAATCTGAACCCAGAAGAATGCTAATAATGCTAATCATGATAACAGAGGCCAGGTGAACATGAGAACAGACCCAACAGGTTCCACCACATCCTGTTTTATACAGTTGTACTCCGTATACTTCATGGAGTCACATTCTGGATGTCAGAGTTTGGCTGTGATCTGCATTCGCTCACTCGGCTGTGGTCACGCCGAGCCATTCTTAGCAGCTGGATTAGATCAGGTCAGAATGTGGATGGTGTGAGACCAGGTGTGCTGTGGGACTATGGTTCTGGTGACCTGGTGATAGAACTTAAATATTGTCATCTCCTGGTCTTAAAGCCTGCAACAGTAAAGTTAGACTGTGCTCAGAACCCATTCCACTGTTTTAGTGACATGGACCATGAATGTCTCTACCTACCTGGTCATCATGTCCACATGATTGGTGATCATCCATCCACTTGATCTGCTGCATGAACTTCTGATGGAAGCACCAGCAGTCATGCTCTGGATACCACCATGTATGTCATCAGTATGGAGGAGTTCAGCCAGGAAGGTCCTGATGTGGGATTTTGTCAGTATTGTCCCCTCCTCACTGAACTCTGGAAAACATGTGCGTGTTGCTGTTCTAGCCATGTGCTCTGCTTCAACACACACACACACACACACCCCAGCAGATGCGTCCTATCCATGTACTATGAGATGGGCATCCTTAAGCCTGCTTTGTGTTGTCTGTGTGCCATGGATGTCAGTATCATGACATTCAACTAAACAGAAGTGAATTGAATGGGGTTGTAGACGTTCTAAAAGTCGATGTCAGTGTACCAGTTTCTGTTTGGGCTTCATCAGGCCAGTGTATTTCATAAAGTCCTCATCAGGTTGGTGCCATTTTATTTTTCACATCTCCTACGATCCAGACATCAGAGAGATCAGCTGTAGCCTCCTGGCTGTCTAGGTTCTCTCCTGGCTTTCTGAGGGAATGTGGTGGTCAATGTTTATGTCTGGGAGTATGTCTCCATCTGTCCTGTGTCTTGTGAGTGCTTCAGCTCCACAGCATATATGGCCAGTACAATTAGAGGTTCTGTGGATTTGATGCAGAAAAGCTGCTCGGTCTGATTTCACAGTGGGGCTTTATCTCTCGGGCCAGCCACCTGAGCCTGGGGCCGGCGGCAGTGCTTACTTCATGGTGAATGACCCTTGCTCAGCGTTTTCCCCCCTTGTTTTTCAGACAGCCAGCAGTTGTTAGGTTAGTTTACCATATAAAGCTACCAGAGTGGATTTTTAATCAACCATATGTGCAAACAAAGGCATGGAAGTGGTTTTTGTGATTGACCAGTTGTCAGCAAACAAAGGCCTCCGTGAAACTGCTGGCCAGGCAGCGTGGTCAGCAGTGCCCTGGCGTTGGCTCCCTTTATGGCCGTTGTCAAGGAGACGAAGGGAACCAGGAGCATTTCACATGACTGGACTGGTTGAGGCCTTTTCTTTCCCTGAACTTCTGACTTTATTCGTCACAGCTGCTCCACACAAAGCGTTGTCTTCTAGTGTCTGTTTTCCAACGCAGCCCACCCGAGCCATTGTGTTTGAGTTTGTGGAGCTGAGGTGTGGATGTTAGAGGGATGGAGGATGGATAAGATGCAGCACATCCTTGAGTTCACCAAGGGGACACTTCCTATCAATCAGCTTTTTTTCAACAGAAGCCCACAGATATTCTTAATGCCTCACTAAAAAGTCTTCATGACAAACCCACCTTCTGCAGACCCACTACCATATGTGACCAGCCCTTCACAAACTCCCATCTCTCCCAGACGGTGCTGACATTGCACCATCTTGACTGACGTCCAGTCTGCAACATCTCACCCATTTCCTGACCTCACCTTTGATCTCAGTGGTAATGTGAAATCCCAGAAAACCAGATGACTCTGCGTGAATCGACTTGCTCTGCACTTTTGAAGTTCAACAGCAGCACCAATGAGTGGCTGAACTGGTGCCTTAGTCATGCTGGTTTGAAAGGGTCTGCTCAGCAGTTCAGACCCTGAGTTGTACTTCACGATTTAAGAAAAGGCTTGAAAAGAATGACTCGGGAGATTAGAACTTAACTGTTATCAGCAAGAAACATGAATGTTTACATGCAACAGTTCTGTCATATGGGAAATTGTTCATTTAGTCATCTAAATACAGTGGAGAAAATAAGTATTTCGCCCCCTGCTGATTTTGTGAGTTTAACCCCTTACAAATAAATGAACAGTCTATACTTTTCATGGTAGGTTCATCTTAACAGTGAGAGACGGAACATAACAAATTCCCAGAAATTCTGAGTATATGAATTTTTATCATTTATTTGTGTTTTATTGAGGAATATGAGTATTTCACCTCCTATGAAGCAGCAATAATTCTGGCCCTCACAGACCAGTTATCTGACCTGGAGGCACACAGATTAGTCCTCTTACTCAATAAGTACTCCTAATTAAGTACTTGTTACCTGTATAAAAGACACCTGTCCACAGAATCAATCAATTCATCAGATTCCAACCGCTCCACAATGGGCAAGACCGAATAATTGTCTGAGGACATCAGGGGTCATGCTGGAGCCTATGCCGGAGGTCGTTAGGTGAAGGGTAAAGAAACATTCTGGAAAGGCCACCGTTCCATCTTAGAGCTTGAGCAGTTAGGGGTTCGGTGTCTTGTTCAAAGACACGTCACGGTTTCTGCATGAGATGGGGGTTGAACCACCAATCTTCTGATTGCTAGACAACCACCACACCTCCTGAGCTATGCCACCCCTGCTCAGGGGTTCTTTGTTTTGTAAAATGAAACTGTTCTGTTCAGTTTTCTGTCTCTATCTCTGTGGGTCCAAACTGTTTTGAATTGTGCTGATGCTAAATGAAGTTCACAGATCTCACACCTGGACCAACAACCCTCCTGCCAGCCTCTCTGCTTCAGTGAAGTAATCTCAAGTAGGATCTCTTTCATTCAGAGCTGACGTCCATGGTGACTTATGGGTCCTCATTAAGTCTGTGTGGCCCACGTGATCCAGCACAGCTCTTTTCTCCATGTTTGGTCATTAAACCCCAGAGAAACCGAACAATGCCTGGTCACTGTGGCAACAATGGGACAGGCCTGTTTTGGGGAGAAGGAGGATGTGATTTCATCTTGAGCCTACAGCTTGATCCAGAAAAAGAACAACAAGAAGCAATGAGACAGTATGCGGAGTGGGACAGAGCTATGGAGCTTTACAGCACTGACAGTCAAAGACCACGCTGCTGCACAGGTCCAAGCCATTTTATTGACCAGTGGCTCTCTGCTTCTGGAGACTCCTCCTGTTGCCACCCGCGCTGGGAACCCAGGCGTACCGGATCAGACGGTGCGGAGCTGTTGTGTTGTTCTGAGTGGGCTATGCCAGTATATGAAGGGACGGATGTGTTTGAGAGGAGCTCCCATGGCCTCCACTGGCAGCCTGTTAACCATGTGCAGCTGTGCTTTCTCAGCGCGGCACCACTAACCTGACGTTGCTTCACAGCCTGGAATAAAAACAGACGGCACTCTCATCCATGCCAAGCCACAGATGTCAGAATGAGCAGAATGAGAGGCAGAGGGCAGGATGACAAACGTAGGGTGAGGAGAGATGGGGGGGAGAGACTGGGCGAGTGTGACACAGGAGTATCAACGTCCTCTTGGCAGAGACAAATGGCCTGCCACTTGTCTGGTGGTGCTACAGCTCTTTCTTACAATGGCCACACTTGTCTGATCGGCAGAGTTTACTTGGTTATAAGCAGCTCAGGAAGACGTGGAGTCACGTGACGCTTGATATGAATGATAATGACAATAGTCAAGAGGATCCTTTGGAAAGAGTCCCTGACATGAGGATCCTTTTGGGTGGAGACTTCATTCTTACTGTAAATGATGATGCTGATAGGTGGCTGAGCAGGTATAAAGAAAAGTCCCTGATGGATGAGAGAGTCTAGATGGATGTGTGACGAGTCGGTGATCCCAACCCTAAAGGCTCCTCCTGTGAAGACGAGTCCAGCTCTTGACTATTTAAA
Organism: Regalecus glesne; assembly: GCA_900302585.1. Lineage (NCBI taxonomy): Eukaryota > Metazoa > Chordata > Actinopteri > Lampriformes > Regalecidae > Regalecus > Regalecus glesne. The sequence goes on from OMLC01038629.1 coordinate 20,751, forward strand.
TAAAATAACTGACAAGATAAGTAGGGGCTGTGATGGCTCAGTGGTAGAATGCACACTCAGAGAACTAACGAGCCAGAAGTTGCAGGTTCAATCCCACTGCGGGGCATCAGGAAGGGCCTCCAGCTTTAATTCCCCATACCTAGCCTGTGAATGAATGGTGACCTATCCAGGGTGTTGCCCCACCTTCCATCCATCAGCCCTGGGATAGGCTGCAGCATGACCTCGTGACCCCAATTAGGATAAGTAGTTGATGATGAGATGGGCTGAATAAAAGATAACCGAGTACCTGAAATTGGCCGAAGGTGAAAAGGCTCCTGGGAAATAATGGAAGATTTTACAATTGTACTCAAGGAAAGCTTTGATGCAAACAGGTGCAACTGTTAAGAAGGACAAAGGAAGTTGTTTCATTGCCGAGTTGATTTCCTTCTGTGTTGGGTGGTAAATGTGACTGAGGTTCCAAGAGCACAATGACGACCACTGCATCTGGAACCAGGTTGGTCATATATCGGCAAAGCCAAAGCAGCTTCTGTAGCTGGTAGGCTAAGTGGCTGGAAGGAGCAGAACTCCTCCAGTTATTTCCTCAAGCTGGAGAAACCGAAGCCAAACAGACATGGCCTAACTGGACTCTCCCTGAACGGCACGCTCGCTCAACACTCTGGAATTTTATGGTCATGATGCAAGTACAGCAAAACTGTGATTGTGTCTGCCTCAGATGGTGCATACTGACAGTGGAACATACAGCACATAGAGTCATGAGCAGTACGAGTAAACAGAGAAAGACATGAGAACTAAATCTAACTTTATTTCCTAGTGGGGAAAGTGGAGCAGGCAAGACTGTGGCTGCCAAGTACATCATGAGCTACATCTCCCGTGTGTCGGGAGGAGGACCCAAAGTCCAGGTGAGAGGAGCTGTTCTTACCTTCCTAAAGCATTCAGAGGCTGTTCTCTAAGTATTGTTATCATTGGTGGTGGTAGTAGTATTCTCTAGCTTACTGTTGTGTCCTGCACAAGAGAAATCACAGACTCGGTCTCTCCAGGCACAGATGGGTCTGGGTGGTGACTCGAACATGTTGCATCTACAGTGTTATTCCGACCTCTCCTCCATCATGTCGGCACACCCTGCTTCACCTCTAATCATCCTCCCAGTATCCCACTACTACACCATCCTCATCCTTCCCAT